>OMLB01035279.1:0-24691 GCA_900302555.1 Myripristis jacobus | reverse complement strand
ACACTACCACCACCTCCCCCCACCCTGGCTCCTGTTACCCTGTTGTGGAAGGCTGAGAATCAAGGGTGTTTCTTTTTTTCATGCCAGGGTGTCTGAAATACCACCGCCAGGCAACATGGCATCTCTCGGTCTCCAGCCAAGTCACCCGAATGTCATGTGTTACACTCAATGCAGTGCCAGGGATGTGTCAGTCACTCAAATAATTTTGGAATCAAAATTTAAATATCAAATAAAACATGCTAAACAAATATTCTGTCTGGGGTTATTTGTTCACAAAACATTGTGGTCACTTGCAGAAGATGCTTGATCATTGCTTAGATCCAGGATATAGTCCATTCCTCATACCCTCCCCTCTGACTGTAAATGGCCTTATTATGAGAAGTGATGTAGTGTCAAATAAAAAAGGTAGTGGAATATGATCTCTAATCAGTGACAGCCATAAAGCAACTAGAAATATGTTGTGTCTTCCTCTTAAGGTGGTAATCACCCTCTTAAATGCTGTGGTGTTTCTCTGCTGCACGTCCAAGTGATCACCTGCCAGTCGAACACTGTGTCAGCTTTTTCCTTGAATTTCACATTGAAGGATGAGTGTCTGTAGGTGCTGCTCTTTGACTGTTCAGCCGTGGTGGCCAATGCTGCCCAGTTCTTCCTCTGTTTACTCTAAACAAACCAGAAACAGAAACCGTATCACTTCCTGTGGGGCAGAGGATTGTCCCCAGGAAAGACCTACCATACACAGAGTTTTTAGAACACAAATATGAGAGCTTCACCGAGCTGGGTATAGACTGAATCACCTCTGTGTTATAGCAACTGATGATAGAAAGTAGCATTTATTTATTTATGGGAATATGTCCCATTTTTTAAAACGATTCAATAATCATATAACTTTGCTCTGACGCAACATAGTATGATGTGCGCCATTGTTTCTGCTCTGTAAAGGCAGGTCAACCTTTTCCTGCAGATGAAAAGCTTGTACACTGAATTTAAGATGCTTTTACCCTCCACTGAGTCCCTGCCTGTGAGTGAACTGATGCTTGAGGCACTGCTAATCCAGAATAAGCCAGGGAATACCCCAGGCAGGGCAGTGAAAGTTTGAATGGCATTGTTCTATTGCTGTCAGGCCAAGGCTTCACTTCTTATAACCTTTGGGAGTCTCAGCAGGATGCAGCGATGCCAGGATGCACTGTAATAGCGCTGGATATGGATGTTAATGTCACTTTTGGAGGGACGTACATGGTCTCACCAGAGACCCTCATTTTGTGTATTATTATTGTAATATGATTAACCAAATCCATGAAAAAGCGGGTAAAATGGGTGACTGTATTCCAAGCCAAATGCTTGAATTCGCAAGGCTCTGTAATCCTGCAAGAGACAGGCATGTTTCTCGTGTAAATATACTGTTCAACATATGTGCATCATATTAGATATTGCATATGCAGTATTTTTTTATTATTATTTGTTCAGAGGCGGTGCATCCTTGGGCGCAGTCACTTGGGGGAAACAGTATAGGTTTTATTACTGGTTTGCTGTTTGTGAGGGTTTTAAATCAGCTTGTCATGCCGCAGAATTGATGTGCACTGTACAGACCGTGTGTGTCTGCGGGTGCGTGTGTATAAGCTCATGGATGTGGTACACACGCATATGAAGTTCATTCATGTGGGCCGTATAAGCCTTCCCTGGTTTCTGGGCGCATTTTGTTTGGCAAGATAGATTTTTCATCCCATGGTTACCGTGCAAATCAAAGCAGGAAACATTGCGGTGTGCTTTGCCTTCCTTGTCACCATCCCTATTTGTTTACCCCATTCTCATGAATAGACTTTATCACGGGGTAAACAAACATTCACAGTGCAGAGGCAAAATGAAGAATGATTATTGGATGATTATGATAATGACATTAGATAACTTCATCAATCAATCCAACAGACGTACACAGGAAAATTAAGCCTGACTTTAGACTGACATTGCTCTTGAGCTGCAGTGAAATGTGGCCATTTTGCAGAAGTGTGGGTGAATGAGACTGCATGGAGTCCTGTCCCTGTGGTGCCCCCATGGTGTATTCTCTCCCCAGGGCTACTGTGCATCCTGCAATGGACCATAAATTCCTGTCAGTGTCAAGGGGTTGACGCTTCAGCTGTCAGGGAGAATCATGGGATAGATAGCCTGTCCAGAAACCCAAACTATAGGATTCGGCCTCTCAGAGAAGGAGAGAGGGACTGTAGAAAGGTGGGGGAGCAGGAGGGGGCACAAGAAGAGGAGTCAGGAGGGACTGCAGGAAGCATAAATCTGCCTGTAATCGAAAACGCCTCGGAAGCAATTGCGTAAACAGGTCTGCATTATAACCTCTGCATCTAAACACCGACTTGAGGTCTGAACATGTGCATAAAATCTGGGCAGGGATGCAGCTTCAAAACAGTATGATATTGTTCCACTAGCAAGTGTTGTAGTGGTAGACAGGGCTTCAGTGAAAGCTGATAGGGTACATGCACCACAAAGTACATGTATAGATTACTGAGGATGATAAGAGTATACTCCCCTATAGATTTCAATAATAAATAACCTCCGCTTTACCCCTGGAATAGTATGATCTTCAATAAATGATCATTGCACAGCAAACCTAAACAAAATCAGTACTTTCAGATAATCATAATTTACATTTGATCAGCATCTGTAATCTACCTATAGAGCCACATAATCTTATCTAATCTCCCCTGACCTCAATCTATCTATCTAATACAGATTTATGTAAGTCTAAAAATATAGTACAATGGTAAAAAGTTGCCGCAAAAGGTGGGTTTACCTACATCCTATTAGATCCCTACCTTTTGCTTTCTTCAAAGTCAAGAGAAAGGTTAGGGATGTAAAACTTACAAAAGGAGGCTTACACTCTGACAGCACCTGAATATTTTGAACTTTGAAAAGTAGACCATGATCCAAGGAGGAACACTGTCTCCTCCGGTGGCATGCACAGATTCAGACATCCTTTCTGAGGTGAATAATTTATTGCAGGCTGTAGGAGAGCTAAAAAAGAGATAATTAGATACCCCAGTGTGCGGCTACAGCTATATTTTAGCCATATTAATCATATCCCTTGTTACATAACCAAGAGTTGAGCTCTTGGCTGTAGCTCTAACCAGCTGGAGAGACAAGAGGTAGTCATTTAATTTTTCAGCTTATTTGGTGTGCGAACTTGCATGTGTAAATTTATTAAAGGTGGTTCATATCGTTTATTTTTGTCATTTGTTGTTGTTTTTTTTGGAGGGTTTATCATTTGGTGTGCGGCCTTGTGCAGGGGTGTATCAAAGCCTACAGATAGAGACAGCCAACCCATGGCTAGTCTGTGAGATAAAAAACATAATCATCTGTGAACATGAATGTCGACGGGTAAGGCAAAGCATTTGTTTACCCGCCTTACCCGAGTGAATCAAGCTCTGGTGTTGTAGTCTTATTAGGTAGAGAGGCTTATTGGTTCATTTGTGCTTAATGCTTTTTCAGTGAACACTTTTTAGGGCAATTGTGATTTGTGCACTTTATGCACAGGGCTCTGCATAAGGGAAACACAATATGCATTCAGACGAGCACGACGGTCGCAATCAGGCACAAGCTGGCTCTCTGTTGGTCCACTGTAAATCCAGTCACATAACAGGAGGAGGCGTAGTGATTTTCTAACGTTGTGCATGAATTAAATATTTTGTCATGCTAAAACTGTAAGTGTAGTTGCACGTACTCCAAGCATGCATACCACCCTGCTGACGTCCCTAAACATGAAACCTAGAAAGCATTGGTACAATTATGATGTGGAAGAACAAAAATCAAGCCAAGCCTTACAAAAATGATATTATCAGTACAAAAGTTCCCTCTAAACCGTTGACCTACCATATGTCTAATATGTCTAATTCATCATTTTGAATATATAGGCTACTAGCAGTTACTATAGATTGCCAGCCATGAGTCGTCTACCCAAATGTCCACAGTTTAGTACAGGAAAGGACGTTTTGGTGGCAAAAAGCATTGGATGCCATAGCGTGGAGTTTAATGAATCATTGCCACTGACTGTTCACACCGTTCTGAGTGTTCACCATACTTATCGCTCTGACTCCTCTTCATCTCCATTTCCAGTTACCCTCAAATCTTTCTGCATCTGTCATGCTTTAATTCTCTTTGTACGGTAGTTTACCTCATCTCCATGTGCTTTGTGTCCATCCTGTGAGCATCAGTCAGTGAGAGGGGAAGCTGAATCGAGTTAGGGCTGGTGCTGACATGGAGGTCATAAACAGAACTGATAATGAACATGAACTGTAGGACCTCTTGTCTCCGTGGCCCCCACCCCAGCACCCCACCTCAAATCCCTTCATGGCTTAACTGGACCTCCTGCCACAGACAGCCTGCACACTCATTGGGCTGTTTTAGAGGAAACACTGAGCACCGTGACGGACACACAACCCAGCTCCACACCTGGGATATGACTTAGCCAATCAGGGGTTAAATACCCTGGTCATGGGCCCGATGACAGTGCCTCACCTGGGATCACAACCTTGTGACCTCCAGGGTCACCAGCCCAGTGGCCCTTTTGGCTCAGGCTGGAACCAGTTATTATGCCTGGCTGATGAGTGGAGGAAAAAGGGCTCATATCTCAATACAGAATATGGGTTTTAGCAGAAGATGTCAAGAGATTAATGTAATGAGAAGAATCTCTCTCCACTTTGCACGATTTTCTTTTCAAACATACAGTGGCTTGGGTAACAGCAATGTGCTTCATGATATTTTGCAAATGAATACAGCTTAATTAAATGTATTTGAAGATGAAATTCTCAGAGGCATAATACTCATAATGCTGGACATGAAAGGGGGAGAGGGGTGAGATGATGTTTACATTTATTTTTACAGTGTAACAAAGATTAGGAAATGATGTCTTGATTAATTGCCCATACTACATATCATAATTACTTTGGGATATTTGTAGATCTCTATTATGCAAGTATTTGACAAAAGTAAAGACTCACAATGCTACTCTCTACCCTGGCCTGTGTTTGCCAGTGTTTGTCTAGTTTTGCTCATACACTAAATGTGCCATTTTTTAATTCATTGTGAACCCTCTAAGAAGCTAATCATCATGCTGTGATTGGCAGTGAGTGACGCACCATCTGCAACTGATCTGTCTGATATCAGTGCCAGTATCGACCACGGGGAGCCATTTGGGGAACTCTGTCTTCCTTTTGTGTTCCAAAATTCACATCATACCAATGCTGGGAACTAGATAAACGTCTTATCATCTGACAGATATCCTACTGAAAAACACTGTAGACATAAATGGATCTAAAGAGTACAAATGGATGCTGGTTGAAACTTTTGGATAGGCTGGTCAACTTGACCCAGTTAAGTCTTGGTAGCCGTGGTTAATAGTTCCTGCCCACCACATTCAGCTGCCATAGTTGTTGCTCTGGGGATCAGAAGTCCTAAATAATTTTATAACACTCTTTTTGGCATAACCTTGAAGTAACACTAATTTTATGTTAATGCTTCCCACAAACAAGGTCTGTTGCAAGAAATGGCAAGTGTCCCACAGAACACCAAGCGTACACTAATATATTATGCAGTGGACAGAAATTATATTGGCATTCTCTTCCCTCTGAGTTATGTAACAATAGCACTAACTGGGCTGGTCATTTTCACCAGCATTTCAGCTTACAAAGGTAAAACAACCTTCATGGTTAAGGTTAAAGGTAGATTTAAGCAGTTAAAAGTTTGGTTAAAAGGGGCATCATCGTCTTTGTCAATATCATCATCATCAAATCCATCACAAATATAAGTTGCATAAATGTCACTACAATGCTTGGGTTAACGACAGGTGGACCGCCTCTCCGAGCTTTGAGTGCCAATCATGTTTGGAGCTCAAAAATGTTTTAACCTTAATGGGAGCAGATCAAAATGCAGGAGACCAGGCAGGCACACTGGCAGAGTTTAACCTGTTTAGTACAGCTAATGACAGGTTAACACATGAACACAGAACTCAAGAGCGCAAAGACTTAGGAGAAAGGCAAGACAAACATACACACAATGAAGCGACAAGGACAGGACAGAAACTAGGGCTGAAATACACCAGAGAGACTCACAAGGAAACAAGACACACCTGGGCAAGGGGGTGGAGCGCAAGTCTGGAGACAACAGAGGATTGGCTGAGGGTGACGCTGGGGAGAGATCAGAACAATCAGGAGGAAAGACTCCAACTCGAGGCAGGTGTGGGAAGCTGGGCAGGGCAACGAGACTGACCGAGAGGGCACAGGAAACCAGCACACCAAAAACACACGGAAACACGGGGAGAAACCGAAAGCAAACCGTGTCCAAACACAGAGCCCAGGGGGAAAAACACAAAATCACGACAGAAACAGTTTGCCTAAAACTTAAAACTTCACGAACACAAGAAATCTTTCAAATGGGGCTTTCTCATAGGACATGGTGTGTGTTGTGCTCACTGCTGGGTTCAGCACATGTGTTTAGGTCCTGCTTGTGCGTCTTGCTCCGAGGGCCACTGCAAATAACGGGTTTCGGGGCGCATGACTGCTGTTGTTGTGTCCTACATGAAAGCTCAACGAATGGGTATAATCACTGTTTTGGTTTGTTGGGTTGAACTGCTCTTATTTCACAACAGAGAACAGCAAAGTGAACATTTATGTGCTATGTATGAAAATATACGTTACATAACTAAATTACACTGTGCAGGTTATTTAGCGCATAGGCCTGGAGTCTTCCCGGACTGGAAGAGTGCCAATCTAGTCTGCTATCACCCCGGGGCTAAAGCCTTACACAAACAATGGCTCCCCTCGTTGAGCCAACCAAGCTCTGAGACAGTCAGGAGCAGCCAGTATCGCGGGCACTGCCGCCTGTATGATAGCATCTCCCACTGAAAACACAGCTAATCTCTTTGGCCTGGCTCCCTCAACCACACAGGCGAGACTCGACGCTGCTCAAACAAAGCATGGGGTAACTGTCTCTCAGGCTAAGCTAACAGACGGCTCCTCTCACTCGTGCTGCAGCAGGGCCCTGAGCTGCGGGTTAGATGGAGGGCTTGGGTTTCAAAGGCGAGGGGAGGGAATGCTGATGGCATCTGCCTTCTCTCTGGTGGACAACCCAGGGATTCAGTTCAAAGGCTGAACGGCTGAAGTGCATCAATTAGCGGGGGAAAGAGCTCGCTTCCATGCGCCGCAAGCGAGTCCGTTTGCTGGCTAGCTCCTTATGACCTCAGAGCATTACATTATGAGCCATGATGAGAGTGTTGCACATTGGTCAGGCAATGTCAATAGACCTGTGCAAATGGACTGGTATTGATGGACTGGCTTAAGGGGTTGTTACCACAAATGGAGTCACGGAATAACAATAACCAACTCCCCCTTTAGTTTTTTTTGAGAAAAGGGGGGAAAACACTGTTCTGAAGAATTCTGTTCATCAGTGAAGACCAAGTGCACACACTTTCTGTTCACACACCTTTTTTTTTTTTTTTTGGCCATTGTCTCAACAGCACTCACAGAGAATGGGCCACTGCAGCTTCTCACCTGACAGCCAGCGGTGAATGATCACAGGGTCCCTCGTGATTGATTCTGTCCTCATTCAGCAGAGTGATGAATTGAGCCCTTTTGCAGTTATGTGTATGTGTGTGTGTGCATCCCAATCTGGGTGTGCCTTCCCAGACAGAGCCATGATGGGGACTTAGAGGGGGCACTGGCCTTGACCCACCAGCAGATGATAGCAGACCTCTCGTCTGGCCAGTGAGGTGAGACTCTGACCCCATTACCCTCTGTCTGGCCTGTGGTGCATAATTCAGTGTAGCTCTTATTCTGTATTTCATGACATGAACCTCTTAAAATGGGCAAAATTGTAACAGGCTCTCTTCAAAAGTGACTTTCACTGCACAATGCGTGAGGAGTCCAAGTCAAAAAAAAAAAAGCAAGTTTTTTCCAGGACAATCCAGGGCCCTGGAACATTGCTTTGATGTTGCCGCCTGTAAACGATATGGTGGGACATCGCTATCATTACTATCACACCGCCTCTGGGAGTCAGGGATGTAGTCGGCGATAAAGCAAAATGAATCCAATCACCGATGAGTGTGACTGTTGCCACGGCAACCTCAGAGACAATGATCCACCAATATTAGTTTTACCACAAGTGTCTTAGCCCAGAACAAAGCGTTTTTTGTTACAATGAAAATCACCCGCGTGAAGACTCTGAATAAAAACAACAGCAGACTTTTGAGGATAAACTGCCCGGCTCCAAGAGAAACTAATAGGATATTGATGAATGTCAGCGCTGACGAGTGAGGAGAGGGGCACTGCCGCGCTGTGTAATTGGTTATGTGGGGTCTATATCATTAAAACAACAGATAACATGGGCAATGAAGCTGTGGCTGGATGCAGGCAATAATGTGATAGCCAGAAAGCCACAGTGGGTAAAGAACACAGCATCGTCTGGCTCAAGCATTAAGGAACGCCTTTGTTACTCAAAACCCGTTTTATATCTTCACTCTCGCTGGATGACAAATTCGGTCAATGTGAAATCTTGTTCCAAAAGCCTGACGTATCATCAAAAGTCAACATCATTTGTCACGGGTTCCTCCAAACTTTGTGTCAGTTTGACCATACGTTATCTTTATCATTTTTAAGACAGTTTTATGAAACTGTGGCTGCAATAGATGAAATAGCAGAGCGTGCCGTATAGAATAATGAACATGGATGATGAAAGAAGTGGACACTTGATTTCCTCCCTTCATACAGCTTTTCATTTTACTATACGCAAATGTAAAAAAAAAATGGAAATTAGGAACAATGACTTTTTGCTTAACCTGCACCTCAGTTGTCTCAAAAAAAAAAAAATTGAATGTGCATCTCCTCCTTTGCGATTGGTATACTGTAGAGTTACGAAGGGAAATCAGAGAGAGATCATCAGTAAGTGTCCCTGATGGTTTGCCGATTTCATGTAAACTGCAACCAATTCCAAACTTTGATTTAACACTGTAACATTGTTATGATGGCCTGATGACTGGCTTTACTCAGCCTTGTCTCAGGGCAATAAATGAAATGTGAGTTACAATTGATCCTTATAATGTTGACAAATGGGCTGAAGGCTGGTCCATCCAGATGTGTGGCCCACCAAATGTAAGAGAATCCCCGGATTCCCACTTTTGACACCCGCATGAATTATTCTCAACAGGTTGCTCTCCATGCCCATACCCCTCTGGGCTAGCATTACTGTCCAAACACACAAGAGGGTAATTGGCTACTGATGATGGTGTGTGTGTGTGTTCCTTTGTGTGTGTGTGTGTGTATAGTGTATGAAAGTGCACAAAAAACATCTGAAAGACTTTGTTTTGTTGTAGGCATACATGCGTGCATCTGTGCATTCCTGTTCACATACACGCCCTCGCCTGCATGTGTATGTTTGCCTGTATGTGTGTGTGTGTGTGTGCGTGTGTACATGAACATGTGCCTGTATGTGCTGTGGATTGTCGCAGGATGCAACCGGCACGGGGAAGCATTCCATGTTGTTGTTGTTGGCACGCAGCTCCTTCACGTGCCGCAGAAAGGAGCCCGTCTCAAACGCTGAAAACAAACAAGAGAGTGAGACGGAGGATCGACTGTCCCACCTCTGAGGTGCCACACACAAACACACACACACACACACACATACATGCACTATATACTCGACGCCCACATTCTACCGGCCTTGAAGGTCATCACCACCTGTTTGATACCATAAAAATTCTAGTGTTTCTGCCGTGGATGTTATTGGAGATAGAGTTTCATTATGTGTTTATAATATAGGTGCAGGTGCATGCAGGAAAATGGTCAGATGGGTATAATATGGATAGGTGGTAAATAGGGGGAAAAGAGGGGAAGCGTCACTCTGCAGTTTATAGCCGTTTCACATTGTCTTAGCTTGGTGGTAGATTACCAGAGAAGCAGCATTCGTGTGAAGGATTTTGCCCGCTAAAATAAGAGACACGGTGAAGAACGTTTAATGAATATAATGAATATTAATCCTCTGCGGAAATTGATTGCCGGTCCAAAATAAAGGTCAAACAAGTTTTCCTTGCCTTAAAGAAAAAGACAGGCTTGCCTGCTCCGCTCACAGATAAAAAATCAATCGCTGAGAGCAGAGAATATCTTTTTACATAGAAAGTCCCTGGCAGAGGTTTTAGGGGATGGCTACCCTTAATGACTTAATCCAAGTTCAGTCTCAGTGGCCTTGGCCCTTGGTGTGTGTGTGTATGTGTGTGTATATGAGTAATCCATGCTCTGAGATGGGAGCCCAGAGCTGACCTCACTGTTTGGTTTCACAGGGTCTCAAGGGGCCCAGGGAGATTCTGGGCAAGTCCTTACTGCAGAGTGGTCTGAAACGCTGACATGCAGGCCGGGGTCCGGGGGGAACGCCAGCCCCGGCTCCTGTTACCACTGGGTTAGTCACGCTCTGTGAGATTTATGTGTGGAACAGTAGTGAGGGCTTGGGTTGCACGATACCACCAAAGTGTCGCGATATCAAACCCGGACTATACCAAGCTTCTAATAGCAAAGATTCCCAAGTATCAGAGTTTCGTGTGTATCGTAAGTATCCGAATTTATGGTCTGTATCGGAGAGCAGCTTGCGTCCATGTCACTGATATAAGGAAAAATATGCACCCCGAGGTCCATGATTAGCTTGTCAGTTTGTGACAGTGTGTTTCTCTACCGAGCACTGCTCAAGATAGTGCATTGTGCAATTATGACACTATAAAAATTCTCATTAAAACAGCTTTAGAAACAACGACTGGATGATACAGGCAAGATCACAATCACAATATCTTGGACCGAATGTCTCAATATCAATATTTAAGATATATTGAGACATTTACACACACGAGATTTCTCATAAAAAGTCATTAGGGGTGTGGATATGATGACCGAAAAGGCAGAGGCAAGTAATAGAACAGCTAGAATGGTCTGAGTAGTTCAGAAAATTGCATTCCTTCAGTGTAATGCAGCCTTTAAAACCAGAAAATAAAAAAAAGTATCTAAAATCCCAGACACTATCTCGTCTGAATATCAAAGTATCAATGTAATTTTAATATATCACCCAGCACTATGAGAAAGGGGGGAAAAAAAGAACATTCAGGTCCTGATTTCACAAATAGATGCAGGTAGCAGTGATGGATTACTGCAGACATGATCTCCAGTTTCATTTTGGTACATTTACTCAGATTTTCAGCACTGGTGCAGGCTGTTTTGTTAAAATACATTCAGCATCAGAATATCTGCTCGAGTGGTTATTCTTAAATGTCATGACACTCACCTAAAATCAATAACTAAGCCCCTTTTCTCCACAGATTCCAGCAATATCAGTGTATAATATTATCTATGTGTTTCTCTCTGTCTCTCTCTGACTCTGAACACAGAGAGCAGGACTTCATTTTATGATCAGCTTGTTGGGTGGCTTCGGTTTGGGGGGAAACATCATGGATAACCCCCATGATGTTTGCTAGGCATCAGCACAAATGGCATTGGCAGGAATACACCTCCACCTTAGACACAAAGGACACACACAACCCACTCAGACGCCAGTGTCCACACATTCTCAAACATCATAAACCCCCTTGTTAAACTTTGCGTGGACGGCTACAGAAACAAGAATTCTCGTTCAAATTTCCAGCCAGCATTAGTTTTTCTTCTAAACCTCAGCGTCATTCTGTACCAAGAGGTGACATGGGTGTTACGTAATGCAGGTTTTCACTTGGGTTATAACAAAAACCCGATAAACCTGATGAAATGTCTTCTCGTGAGGCCACCCAACCAGACGCTGGATGTGTGGTGGTCGTTTTTAAAGTGAGTGCTTGTTGTAGCTGACATTTGGACAAGGCGCTGGTTAATTTGTTGTTTCACACTGTTTAGCGTTGATAGGGTGGGCTCGTGGTGTGGATGGAGCCAGGCGGACCACCTCTCTGGCAGCTGACCCTGGGTGCTCGGGGCACTTGGACAGGTGGAGTGGGACCCCCCACACTTAACCATGGACCTCCAGTAGAGCACATTTAGTCCTGTCTCACCAGGTGGATTATCACAAAGGGATATTTACCACATTTGACAGATTTCTCAGAGGAAATCAGTTTTCTAAATATCCATTTCTCAAATATCTTATTATTCATCTTTTGGCATTTAGAGGATTAACTTTAAGTAATACTTACTTTGCAAAGTTCAAGCTTGTTCTCAGCAAAATTCCATATTTTTCTCTGAGCCTAAAAATCCCTATTCCTGCATTAAAAATTATTTGTTGCAGAGCTTCTCTGCTAAAAGTGTTGACTAAACAAAAGCTGTGCTATTACACCTCATTCTTTGTGTAGGAGGTTTTAGCATCCCTCTGCTACATTGCAGGGCCATAAGGGTTGTGCACACACCCCTGCATGGTAGATGCAGACTACAAACAGACAGCATAAACAATGCTGAGTCTGCCCTGTGTTTTATCTCCTTGCCACCCACAGTTTACGCCAGCGGGGAGCTGAAACCTTGCGCTGCCCAGGGTTCATCTGTAAGCCCCCAGCTAATCACCATACCCAGGCCATCACAAAGCATGGCTCCAGCCCATTAGGGCTAAACCACTTTCTGGCTCCCCGTCAAATTGTCAAAACACAAAGTGAAACTTTAAACTACTATTAGACATTATTTCAGTTTCCCACCAACCCAGCTCCACTGCCAGCTGAGAATCAAACCAGTGTTGTCTGCATTTACCCCTTTTGAGAATCTCAGACATTGTTTTACGAGAGCAGCGCTGATGTTTGAAACCCTCACGCTCATTTGGACATTCTTTGTGAGTGAGGAGTTCCTTTGGGGGCGATGTTTGAGTTTTGAGTCATTTCTTCACGCTTCTCAAATGGAGAGAAGAGGTTCAGGGAGAAGATGATGAACAATAGGAGGGAATGGAGTCATCGTGGAGCAAAGTGATTTTCCTCTTTTCCCCCTCTCTTTTTTTTTCTTGGCACTTAGAAGCACCAGCGTCCTAGGCTGACCTGCATGACCTATTCTCAACAGTGCTTCACAAAGGAATGCACATCTTTACTCCTTACATGGGGGGTTAATAGCAAAATGAATTCTTCATTATAGTCACATTAGTATTCTCTGACATAGATTATTTGGCCTCGACTGATTACACAGTTGTTCCATTCACCAAATTCACAATGCGACCCACCAACCCCCACTTTATTGGATTGAGGAAAGCAGATGAAAGGCAGCGTCAGTGGTTGTCGGCAGTGTTTGTCAAACACATTTTCCTTGATTCTCTCTCCCCGTGTGGTCTCCGCTGGCCTGCTTTCAAAAACAACCTCCCGAGCCTGGGGCGAGGTGGTATGAAGGAAAAGGAACCAAAAACTACTCATTGACATGTACAGGCTCAGCTGCTCCCTCCCCGCTGGCCCAAGGTGAGCCCGATCTCACCTGGAGGACCACAACATGATAAGAAATTTGTAGTCTCTGCCACACAGCTACCATGGCCTTGACTTTGGCCTGTCAGTCAGTTTAAGTCATGAGAACATCACCAGAATCCACAGATAGATTAGATAAGATTAGATTTGGTTAGGTGAGATATAGGTATGGATATAGATAGGTATAATTAACCGATTTAAAAATAAGCAACAATGTATTTATCTGTTGCACTGTATTTTTTTTTTCCACCACATTTACCTCCTGTAAAAAAACAAACAAACAGAGAATATAGTGCCTGATAGTTAAAAGAGTTTGTTGTTTTTATATCAGGTTTTGCGTAAATTTGACTAATTGCATACAAATTTGTGAGACTTATTGTTTAACATTGCCAACCATTTGGCGCTGTAATTGCTACAAGTCCTCATTTTCTATTTTGAGATCATTCTAGTCACCTGCTGCTGTTTAAAATAGTGTATGCTATGTGCTAGCATGGAGCCAAAACTCTTCCTGGGACACAGGGATTGTTCTGGTGTTTGTGTTCACAACATATAGGGCCAATTTGCTGAAAACTTGAAGGATTCAGAGGAAGGAGGTCTAGAATGGTGGCTAAAAGGGGAGGAGGGCAACCTGTGTAAACACAACAGGGTCACCCAGGGTTCAAACCAAGGAAATCTAAGGTCTAAGACCAAACTGGGGTCTCACTTTGTATTTTTTTCCCCCTCTTTTTCCCTCTCTGTGCCTATTCTCTGTCTATTCAAAACTTCACATATTCAGTCTGAAGCCCATTCCTCCCTCTCACCTCTCCAGTCTCTCTCTTCCCTTTACATGATGGAGTACTTGAACCTCTTCCATTACAGTAGGAGAGCAGTTGCTCTGCAGTGTGTAAGGAATGCATAAAACTGAAAATTCCTGCACATGTGTCTGTGTGTGTGTGTGTGTGTGTGTGTGAGCGTGTGTGCGTGTGTGCTTTTGCAACCACTGTGCAAGAGGTGAGATCTATCGACTGAGACTATCCTGGGCAGAATGTGTGGAATTTCCAGACCTTTCTCCCTGCATGAGTATGAAGATGATTTGCGCCCGGCTCCAGCTCTATATTACCTCGAAAAGTCTTCACTCACTGTGCCCCAGGAGTTAAAGTTACATGATGAATGGCAGGGCATTTAGATCAACTTTCCAATGCAGCGAGACACCGATGCCCATGAGACACCGCTGGAGGAAGACTGGTTTCATATCCAGGCCAAAAGGACATCCATAAAAAGAAGTGAATATGGCATGAGAAACTTTACGACAGACACAATGCTGTTGTTAAAGACTGCAGATTATCTCAAAATTAATAGGTGGTAATGACCTCATCATCCTGAGAGGGATATGAAGAAGGGCGAGGAAGGGCGACTGAGGGTGGTGGGTGTGGGGGGATCATAGTGTCACTACTTCGTTGAGCCTTCATTGAGCGCTTGATGGATGCTCTGTAACCAATGGAGATGGAGTGCCCCCATAGCCAGGGCGAGCACACAATCTTCTCAGCAGATTAACTCCCATTGATTTATAGAGATTTACTTCAGGAAAGAAAACAGCTGGCAAAAGGACAAATACCAGAACTGGCAAGGCATAAATTCAACAGCAGAAAAGCCAGCTCATTTGTTAAAAAAAAATGATTTTTATCGCTGCAAAGCATACAGTGGATAGAATTACCCTGCAGAGCAAACTGAGCAGCAGCCGATAGATATATATGACATAAATACGATAACACCGTTGGATGCAGAAATTTCAACCCTAACCCATTTAATGAAAAGCACCTCTGTCCCTCGGATCACAAAATGTAACACACATTTCATGCCACATCTTTCAAAAACTGCACCTGAAACCGGTGGCATAACTGCAACAGCCAATCTATTCTAATAGGCATTGCTCTTATCAGGAGCAGTATGAAATGGCCTCGCTGCTAAGTACTGATTTCACAACTTTATCTGGGACACTAATAAACCTGCCAGAGGTTAGGGATGTCTGAGAAAGCTGAATTATTCAGACTCGGAGTGGAAGCCATTAAGTATAGATTATCTGAAAAGTTGAAATCAGGTGAAGGGAGGCAGAGGATTTGACTCAAATAGCAGCAAGCGAGGAAGAAACCT
Organism: Myripristis jacobus; assembly: GCA_900302555.1. Lineage (NCBI taxonomy): Eukaryota > Metazoa > Chordata > Actinopteri > Holocentriformes > Holocentridae > Myripristis > Myripristis jacobus. The sequence goes on along the minus strand of OMLB01035279.1, from coordinate 9,132 downwards.
ACATGGAATTCATTTGGACTGAGGCGGAACCATCAAGGTGCACTTCTTCCACCTTGCCGAGCCAAATGATCTCTTCTCGCTATTTTTCTCTGCCTCTGTGTTCTTCCCACTCGCTCACACACTGTACTCTTTGCTCAACACATTCCCCATTAACACCACTCCATTAAACTGAAAAATGTTAACACAGCTCCCATGATATCAGCTCCTTATTAAGGCAAAAAAATATCCAATTCTTTGGCTTATAACGAGCAAATGTTCCATTATTTTGGACTTGAAAGCATCACCCATCTAGAACCTTGTCACATCACAGAAACATAAGTAACATCACGTCACATCACAATATGTTGAGTCGGGTCACATCATGTAAAGTCACCTCACGTCACCTCACATTACTTCAAGACACGTCAAGTCAACTTTATAGCACCGTAAGCACAAAACATTTTTTTTTTTTTTACAAATTGCAGGCCTTAAGAAGCACAAGCTGGAAGTAAAACAAGCTGTACAGACAGAAAACACCAAGCACATTATTAAAAAAAAACACAGGTAGAACACATCAATCACACTGAGAGGCTGCTGAGTAAAAGTGGCTCCATAATCAGTTTTTACAAATGGCAGCGGATTTTGCTGACCTTGGAAATGTTGTTATACTGACTAGTGGATGCAACAGCAAAAGCATGAGAACTGTACTTCTGGCCAAGGCTGTGGAAAATCCTCCGATCAGAGGAGCGGTGGTGCTCCGTGGTAGTTCGGTGGTAGCTCGCACAGTAGTTTCCCCCTGTGGAGTCAGCTCTGTAGCAGATGCAGCTGTAGTTGCATTTAGGTGTGCCTCTCCGGGCCTTGTGTGTAATAATGTTACACGGCTACAGCTGGACAGATGTGCACCTAGCTTGCTCACTCAATCCCTCTCTCTCTCTCTCTCTCTCGCTCATACACACATACAGATGTGCGGTGTCGTGCTCCCCTTCCCTCCAAAATATCCTTCCACACCTTGTCGATGGGACCGGAACTTTCCTCCGCTTCGCCGGGGTGGGCTACGCTTGACTCATGGGCCTGAATGAGAGAGGTCACGACCCGTGCTATGAACTGCTTCCTGTTTCTGTTGAAGGGGTCTTCCGAGGCCTGCGGTGATCACAGAGGAGGCTGGCAGGCAGCCGGAGTACATCCGGTGCTTGAGATGCTGCCACAGTAGAAGACATACATCAACAGAACAGCAGCCGGGCTGGAAGAGAAGGGGAAAGAGAAGGGAGAGAGACTGAAGTGTCGTTATTTACTGCTGTTGGGGCCGAAGTGAGAAATGAGTTCATTCTTTCAGACTGGAAGGAGGTGGAACAGGAGAGATAGCCATTGGCTGGGAGATCAAGGCCACTCAGTGTGGGATACCTGACGCCCTTGTTGGTTCTCACACCTCAGAGAGTTGTTGGTCCCATGTTGGTGATATAAATGTGAATATAGCCTTATTTGGACAGGAGTAAGTGATTGATTTTAGCTAGATCACACAAGAAGCTGAGATAAGGTGACTGTATTGAAAGCTACAGGTGGCCACTCCCATCTCTTTCATATTGAGGGGAAATTGCAGACATTCTAATTGGGTGCATGAAATTACAGACATCCCATGTTAGAAATTAAAGTTCAAAATGTTGTTTGGGAAACTAAACCTGTCTGCACAGGGTTTTTGGTTCAGATGAGGCCACAAGACCCTTGAAAGATAAATACAAAAAACACAAAAGGAAAAGAAGACAATCACAAGAGGAAATATCATTTGGTCAAACATCAAGTGAAATGCATGAATTGCTTAATCAAGGAAGCAAAATAACAATCAGGGTTTAATGAGACTGATCACTCTTGTCATGTGAACGCCTAGTTATTTCAAATTTGGTGCTTTCGCTGAGAATAAAAGGCCAATCTCCTCCTGCGGTGCTGACATTTTGCCAAATCTGATGAGTTTTCTGTGAATAACAACGCACATTTCTCAGTCCCTGGAAAGCATTTTCGAGACACAGGGTCACTTTGTCTGGCAACAGCAGCACATTCTCTTAAAAGCCGACTTGTGGGTGAAAAAAGCTCTTTAGCTCTGTTGACAGATCACAAATCAAATCGTATCTGTATTCACTGTTTAAACAAACGTCACAGTCTGAAAAAGCACATAAAACTCGCAGTTAATTACAGCAGCATGCATCAGAAGTGATGAAGACACTAACAAACATAAAGTTCATGCTGAAAAGGCCATTCTAACTCAACAACTTCATCAAACCAAAACAAACCAGGCTTTTTATTGAGCATAGCTTCAAACAGGGGAGCCCTCAGACCTTCATAATGTGTACAGTGAAACATAAAGCTCTATTTTGCTTGCTTATGTTGCTGAACCCACCTACCTAAATTACCTTCCCCTCCTGTTTAAAAGTCTGTTAAATAGGGTTCAGTGCCATAGACTGTCTTTCTCTCTATATTTATCCAGCAGCTTTTGACCAATTAATGTAATATTCCATTTTAAATTATTCATATACGGCAGGTCAGCCTCTATGAGAATTGCCAAAAGATTCTCACACCAGAAGGATATTACTCATTGCAATAAACAGCTCTTTTGGCCGTCCGTGAGTCGGGCATATTACCAGGCGGTTCCACAAACGCACCATTTCTGCTTTCAGCCTGACCTCTAAAGGAATCCAACCCCATGTCACCGATAATGGAAGGCTTAGCTGCAAACCCGTGCGCACCTAAGAAGTAGCACATAGCCCTATATTGAGGATAACCTGATTTCTTGGAGTTCTTCAGGCCCCATCCATATTTAGCAGTCACATGCAATCAGCCATTGTGCTCAAATCTTTGGCGACGGTGAGAAGAAAAAGTGGCATTCGTGCAACTAATCACCATGTAAACAAAGCCAGGGGTGGCAGTGTATCAACAGGGGGCACTGTGCTGCAATTACAGCTCAGGTGTTTAAACACACAATAAGCACAAGGTTTATCTCCATTAATGGCTTCTCTGACCTCCTTGTGCCCCACTGACAACTGTCATGTGCTGATTTAGGATTATTTTTAAATCAGGAGCTGTCGAGGTTTGACGGGACGAGGATGGGGTATCGGTGTCCCTGGGGGCCTTGTAAATCTGGACAGTTTACTACGAGGGGGAAATGGCCCCAGCTCCCCTTGTCCAAGCCCGGCGTAATCCCACCACTTCCTCTCCTCCGCTCTGCTCCCCGGGCTCACGGCGTAATGCATTTTCTGTAACTAACAGCCGTTGTTTCCCGATTGTCACGCTCCCATCCCTTACTCCTGGAATGTGTGTGTATGTGTGTGTGCAGTGGGATAGGGTGGTGGGCTAGAATAACTCTGCCGGCCAGAGAGCTGCGGACATGGAAAGCTGGGCGAGAGAGGGACAAAGAGAGGGAGAGGGAAAGAGAGAGACAGTCTGGTTTGTACGAGGTCTGGAATTGCAGTTAATGTTAACACCGCCCTCCTCCATTGTCCCGGCCACACACACCCCTCCCTCCCCGCTCTCCGCCCTCTCCACCAACACCTCCGCCCCTCATCTCCCTGCCCTGTGATGGGGCTCTGGCAGCCAGGCAGGGTGCTGTAACCTGGGCCTCCTGCCTCCGTCACGCTTGCCCTCTCTCTCGCTCTCTCTCCCTCGCTCTGTAGCTCTACCCTCAGTGCCCCGACGAAAGAACACATGGGTGTCAAGTCCTCTCGTGCTGGCAGTGTCCAGCCCCTTTCAACAGCTTTTAGCACGTTTAATTAGCCATGTCCCCCCCTCCTATCTCCACATATAGGAGCATGACTGCCCAAAACACACACATGCAGGACAGGGGAAAGCACGGGGGGGTTGGAGGTGGGGTGGCAGCACGCTGAGTGCATTTCAGCAACGGTCACAGGGCAATCAATTCACACCTTTCTCAGTAACTTTTCTCATAATACTCCCTGACACTTTCTAGCAATGCACCTCATGTGCTTTGGGGAATCTAACTTTGAAGGGATTTCTTCAAGGAACATGCCAGGTTTTTGGGAGGTTTGCCAGCACACCCGCTGGGTGATGATGAGAGCATACACACTAAAATTCATGTGCCCTCCCCCTCTCGGGAGATTGTGTGCTCTAAGTCTCCACACTGCCTCTTTGCTGCACTGTGTGTTCTGTAATAATACATAACTAGAAGACTGACCTTTTTGAAATAAGCTACTAGCATTTTTATACATTAATTGTACATTCATAAAATCTTAAAACGAAATGTCATCAGCTCGCTATAGCTGATGTAACTACATTTATTTTTGCAGCTATTTAGGTTAGTGCCCTTAAGGGTGTTTTTTTGGCTGTACAGTCTCCCATTTGCCACCAGGTTCAGTAGTAGTAGTCAAAATAGCTTGTTATTTTTATACCATATTTTGTGTAAATGACATCAATCCCATATGCACGGCTGCCAGACTTAGTTGCATGATATTTAAAATGACTCGCTATTCATGTTTCTCATTTTTGTCCTCATTTTGCCACCTTCATATAATGCTAGTTGTCTAGTATTGCTGCACAGTGCTAAGTAAACAGTCTACAAGGGGCAAATGGATTATAGGTGCTCATGCTCACATCGCCAGACGGGTAAGTTGACCAACAGGCCCGGCTCTCAGAAACTTCTTGCGTTCCCTCAGTCATCAGGTTAAAAGAAACGACAACACACTCGTCATGAATGAAAGATAACCTCTACACTTCAAAGCTGTTTGCAATCCCGCCTTAGTGTGCTGTGAACTTTAATAATCTAGCCGCCCCTGTAGCACTGCAGGTGAGGCACTCCTGTGTGAACTTTAGTCTCTGTGTGTTTTTACTAAAATAGATCCTGGGCGGGCAGGCTGACCCCCTGAGGAGGGGATCACCAGAGGTCCTCCGCTGGTTGTTCCAAAGAACCGGGGTGCCACAGACTGAGTCGAAGGGGAAAGGTTGAAGGGTGTGTGAAGTACCCTATGACCCCCCGATTTAGTTTGGGTGTAGCAGGCTCACTCTCGGAGGGAGGCGGGGGCTGCATGACCCGGTGCACCCTGTGTGCGGGCCGTGCCCAGTGCCACACTGTCGCTGCGGCGCTGCCTGCACAAAGATAGACGGTGAAAGAGCATAAAAAGAGAGGGAAAATAAGAGAGAGGGAGATTTTAATGGGAGACAAAGGTTCAGCGGTGTGAGTGCACTGGGACTAATTCCGCTTTAGTTCAAGTCTAGGGTAAATGTGTTGGGAATGAGTCAATGCTGGCCGGAGAGAGTGTGACTAACGCAGCGGGTCAATAACAGGGGAGCCCTTTTCTGGCTGCTTTCAGACCAAAAACAGGCTGAGAGGAGAGTAAGGCCTCTTTGTGCCGAGCGAAACAGACGAGATGAATCAATCATCAGCTCGAAAATTCTCTCCCTACCCTTGATGGTACTGAGGGGTACTTTAAGAGAACAAGGCAGGGGTGAAGCAGATTGGAGCGTGGGACTGTGAAATAAACAGAAGAGACCTGCTTTTACATAGTCATCAACATTCATGCAAGACCTCTGTGCGATGAAATGTTTATTTTCAAATTCAGATGGCTGCGCTGATCGTATTTGATCTTTTTTTTTTTTTTTTTTTCATGGGTCTTTTGGTGCCTGGAAATATCTAACCAGAATAGAAGCTCATAAAAAAATAAATCAGTGCTATTGCACAAAGTGATTTGTTTATCCAGTCATTTGCACAGAAGTACAGACCAAAAAAAAAACACCTCATAAAAATAACAAGATCATTAAGGGAAAACAGCGGTGGTATCGGTTGCTTTTCTCTTCCGCCTGAAAACAAATTCTGCCGAGAGAAAGTGAGGTAAGTCAAGAAATATCCCAGGTATGATGTGACACGGCAGCCTCACAGAGGTATCCAACATCTGCTTTGCCTGTTACACCACAGACCAAAGAGAAGACTGTTTCAAGCTGCTGCCTGTAACAAGCAGCTTTATGCACGCACACACACACACACACACACACATGTTCATAATACAGGCTAATTACTAAATGTCTCCAAAGCTCGATTATGAAACAGTCGATGATGACAGCGTGGAACAACTTCGACAAAGACTTCAGAAAACCAAGAATCCAGAAACTTCAGACACACGTTCAAGTTTTTTTTTCATTTGAAATATATTTTTGACTCGCCTATATCTGCAACGCTGCTTTGTCAACCCTCTTTCATGTTCTTTTTATGTGTTGTTTTGAAGATTTGAAATTATTGCTGTTAAGTGCCTGAGTGCGAGGACTAGCGTTGCCAAAATTGTAAGTATGCTCAGTCAGCGCGCACTGGGTGAATACAGATCTTATATAAGCACATGCACACACACACACACACACACACACACACACACACACACACTGCTATGATTGCTCTGTAATTGATGATACAACTTAAGCTGCTGGAGCACAGCAGATGTGGCGATAAAGGGTGCAAATACGCCAACACGCTGTGTACCACGGTTCCCTCAGCTTATTCTGAATAATCTAAATTCTTGACCAAAAGTTTGCATTTGCCAGTTTAATCACTGATGCATAGTGAGAGATTAAAATATCTTCAGAAAACAGGGCTGAGGGAGCATGGGGACAGATATAGGCGGCAAAGCTCCTCATTATCACTCTCAGGGTGTCACTTGGCTAAATAACATTTCCTCTCCAGTGAAGCCAACATTTGTTGCTGCCTGCTACTGTCCCCTGATCCTTGGCCGCCTGCACCCTCAACCAATTGTTGTTTACTCTTCCTAGCCAATGAGGCCTGACGAGGACTAGGACTGCTGTAGTGAGGAGGAGGAGGAGGAGGGCAGAGCTCAATATATGTTAATGACCATTCCTCTCTCTCTCTCTCTCTCTCTCTCTCTCTCTCTCTCCCTCTGCAGCGAGGAAGCTGGTCGAGAAATTCCATGTAGGTCACGTGAAGAAGCGCAGCTTGCGGGCATGTTGCGTGGGTGTGTGCACACGCTTTGATGTGTCAGTAGTAGGAGTGTGCGCGCACGTTCATGGAGGTGAAGTGTGGAGAGGTGGGGATGCAGCGCAAGTGATGACAAAATGCATCCTGGCCTAGCACCTCCGTGTTTGTGTGGTTTGCAGACCGAGAGAGGCTCAAGTGTTAACAGAGGAAAGGCAGGTGCTAGGTTCAGTGAGTGTGTGCGTGTGTGTGTGTGTGTGTGCATTCAGCCATAAAGCAGTAAATCCTGCACACTAAATAACATAATTCAGACACCGTAAAGAAATGCACTTGTTGGGTAAACATAACTCTGAGAGCTCCACAGTCCAAATGAATCATTTGCTTAATTTGCCATTACAGCCCCCTCGGTTTTCAGATTCAACAAATAAATAAATGAATAAATAAATAAATAAAGGCTACGTTCAGCTGTCTAGGTGGATAGAAGTAGCACCTTGTTATTGGAACTCCAGAGGTAAAGAGAGAGGAAAACAAATCAATGCTTGTACCAGTATGATGCCCAACTCACGGCTGTTGGGCAAAAACCTTGTATCTCGCAATTGTCAGCTTTTCAGGAACTCAGAGGCAGCCATGCTTTTAGATTTTTTTTTGAGTTTATCTAATGGGATTTTGAAAGCGTTTCAGCCCAAACCACAGAGGACCACAAGTGAACCCAAAAAATGAAAACTACCAAAACTGCGGCGCTGACGTTTTCACGAGACAAAATAAAATCCCCTTTGTGGACGACATATTGCACTACAAATCACATTCATACTACAGTTTCACACACTGGACTACATTTGCTCGGATTCTCACGGAATCACCAGAGCCATGTGGCTGTTTGGGCCCTACAGTCATGATTAAGGGAGTGATGAACTGATTTAAAAATAATATTAATCCAATAAAGATTACCGATTGCATATTAAGAAGAGGAGGAGGTGACATAATTAAATATACAACATGTCAGTAATCTGATTTCCTAAATCTTTGCTTCCAAAAGCTTTACAAAACAATTTGCTATTTGCTGTAAAAGTTTACTTTCCTTTTTGCAAACCAGTGACTGTATGCTTATGACACATAATCGATTCCTGCTACAATATATAAAAAATGCAGAAAACAGAGATGGAGAGTGATTTTGCAGGCAGAAAAAAGAGAGAAAAAAGATAAACAGCAATTTCAACACAGTATTTTGCTCCTCCCTACTGTGATCTGCAGAGCTCATGTTACTAATTTAGCACTAATGCACTAATACACCAATTTAGTCTCTGTTGTAAATCCCTTTTCCTGCTGCAGACAAACATGGCCATTTCCACTGGTGCAAAAACTCGCCAGTGCAGCAAACATGGCCCTTAGAGGTGTGGAGGTAGGCAGGGACAGAAAATAAACAGTAGTAAACAACAGTAGCAGTGGGGAGTGGGCTTCCCTGCTGTGTTGATTATTGGAGGGCTGTAAACAGGCCCGGTCCCCCGGGAGCTCACCGAGCGGGAACGGCTGCTGCTCTCTGCCCACAGAGAGGCAACAACATCTGGGCCTCAGCTCAGCTCGCCTCATCACTCTCTTATTGTTGTGGTGTGTGGGACGCTGAGTGCATCATCACTGCGAGGAAAGAAAAAAAAAAGGAATTGCAATAACAATCAAGCGGTTAACGGAGAATGAGGAAGGGAATGCTGCGATTTACTGTAAAGCTGAACTGTTACAGCAAATTATGTGACAAGTAGGAGCGATGAGCTGTAGTCTAGAAACAGGAGGAATTAGTCCATATGCTGATAATCAGTGTCTTTACATTGGACAATTTTCATGCCAAAAATTACTATAATTTGATGGTTTTATTTCTCATCAGGGTGGTAAAGCCGTGGAAACAGCTTTTATGTCATGATGGAGACACTAGAACTCTCTGTTGACTGGAATATCAGGTTAAATTTACACCAGTATGTCTCTGCTCTCTCTCTCTCTGTGCAACATGTTGCACTGTCCTCAGTCCCTTTTGCTGAAGGTAGAGCGCAAGCATAAAACACCTGGATACCTCTGCAAGACTTGTAAATTGTGTTTGTTAATCTAAGCAAGTGAATTTGGATGCCATGCTCAAAGGCATTTTGGCAAGGATGGCTACACTGTGGAATTGCAGTCAGATGTAGGTTTAATTATATATGCTTGATCTGTAATAGGACGAGAGTAGATCCTTTCTGAAATGGCAGCAAGCCAGC
>OMLB01035277.1:0-14268 GCA_900302555.1 Myripristis jacobus | reverse complement strand
CTCACAAACAATGCTTTCCCGGACAAGGTCAGCCTTCAAATACACAAATGTTTCAACTTACCTTGTCGGTGTGTGTGTGTGTGTGTGTGTGGTATATGTGTGTTTGTGATTGCTGACATTGTAATTAGAGGAAAGGGCTATTATCCTGTAAAGATGTTTTCCTTCACAGACCAGCGGAACACTCGCCTTGAGGATTGATATTATTAACTGAGAGTTAATAATAGAAATGTTCAGGTTGAGTAGAAGCAGCATTTCCACAGGGCTTTGGTCAGTAATAAAAATGCTCCCATTTGCAGGGACAAGCACGTAGACACTTTCTCATGCATGCGGCGCACACACACATACATGCAACATAACATCAGAAAATAAGGTAAGAAGTTGTAGAGACAGCAAAATAAAGACACATCTACATCTAAACTCTGTTATTATTTATCTAACAAAAATAGTTTTTGCTGTAATCAGTCAGCAAGTTATATTTTTCGGTAGTCATGGTATTTTCACTGCGAACACAACCCATTACACACGTGCAGGCACACACACACACACACACACACACGCATATATACACACACACATACACACAAACAGCTGCCCAGACTCAGGCTGGAGACAATGTAATGTTGAAGTTGCAGGGAAGCCTCAGTGTGATGTATGATCTTCATTTCCCCCCCGTGGGCCGTCTCCAGCTCAGCATCAGCTATGAGACAGACAGAGGAAATGAACGTTGGGGAATTTATCTCTCATGCTGGCATTGTTTCTGCCTGGTGAGCTCAGCTCCGAATTAACACATTTATTAAAGCACCGGGTTGAGACCTTCACTTATTACCAGGCAAAACTGCTGAGCAGGGATTGTGTGTTATGTGTTTCACGAAAGCTCAAATTGAAATGGAAGCTGTAGATTAGTGAATTAAAAGGTTGGAAAATTAAAAGGAGACTATCATCACCGCCATCATCCTCAGATTTACGCTGATGGTCATGAGGAGCCCGCACACACAAGTACACACAAGCACACACCAAACGACATGTAAATTTGTGCATACATGATCATTCATTTTCATGAATATCTGTGTGTAATTCTGCTTGTTAGATGAAGACATATTCAGTTTCAGCACTGTGGCCTCCTGCTAGAGATTAGACCCATTTACTATATCTGTGCATTTAAAGTGTTGTGTATTTTCTGTGTGTTTAGAAAGTCACACAGGAGCGCACAGCTATCATCACTGATCACTTCAAAGCCAGGCACACTAAAAGACACATGCTATGGGGTCAGCAGAGGTCTTAGCTCTCAGGACGGTCCGTCCCTGAGGATTCATTTTCTGTGTTTGTATTTGTGGTTTTGTATGGGAGTGTGTTTTCCAACCTGATGATGATTTAGTTGCATTGCATATGGAAGTGTCACATCATTGTACATTTTGGTCAGATCACATGTGCTGCATGAGAGAGTGATCAAGTGTCCAGGGAGTTAGTGCAGTGCAGTGTTGTGTGACTCCATGAATGTCTGTCTGGTCAGTGTATATGTCTCTGATACCCCTTTTACACTGACCAAAAATCCCTCAATAATCTGTTTCTTGAATTCAGCATAAACGGGCTAGCTCTGCATTTGATGCCTGCACTGTGGACCCTGCAACACCCCAGGGTAATTATTAGCTTTGGCTCTGAGCACAGGTGTAAATGGTAACCTATGTAGATGTGATGATACAGGACAAGCTCTATAGGCAGTCCTAACCTTGGTGTAACTTTAATGTATGCAATATGATAAAAACCAATAAATTGTTGTTTTTGGATTGGACTCTCACTTAATGAGAGATTGTGATTGAGATTGAGATTGAAATTCAGCATCTCACCCCCAGGTCCCACTTTTTATTTTGATCTTTTTCAGTGGGTAGTCCTGGGTAAAGGAAAAAAGAAGTCCGTGTGTAAAACATACATACTTGGTCTAAAGTGGAATGAGTTAGGCAGCATCTGAGCAGACTGAAGGCCACACAAAGCCAGAGAACACTTGTACAGAAAGCAGTAGCTCACTTGTGTCCACATTCTCTGAACATTGGAATGGACAGAATTGGAACATAATTGGGTTCAAAATACAAAGGCAACCAATCACATCATCTCTTACAGAAGGTTAAGTGAGTAGCAGCTGTCAAGTTTATAAATAACTGTATCCTAATCAGACTGGAAAATCACTTAGTAGCCCCCTACCGCGCAAACATCAATACCAGCGTCCAGTCAAAGTTTAGAGAAGGAGCAGAGCAGGATGTACTGCTAATTAATGACTGGATGGCCTCGTAAACTAAGAGAGCAGATTTGCCAGCAGTTGTGCTCATTTGAATGCCGGTGGATTAATTCCTGATCAGACTCAGATGTGCTGGCTGAAGGTACAGACCCAGTAGTATGAAAGCCTCTGTAAGTCTCTGTCTCATTTCCTGTAGTGCTTCCTGTGCCTTGCCTGGCGACTGCACAGCCTTTATCTTGGGGCTGTGTGGTAAAGCAGTGGCTTTGATTTGACGCCTGAACAGCAGTCTTTAACTTTGCCCTCCAGCCCCCTTCTCTCCTCCGCCCTGGCCTGATGTCTCAGGGGCACCTCATCTCCTGTCTCTCACTCCCTCAACTTCTCTTCCTCCCTCTGCCTCCATCTACCCTACGGCTGCTGTAGTCAGCCAGGCTAATGGAGCCACTTACTGGCCCTTTAAATCTTAACGGTGCTGGTTAACCCTTTATTGATGTTCTGAGACGCCGTCAACTGCCTGCAGGCTGGCCAGACTGTAAATCTGCTACCTGGGTTTGATCAGCTCCTCACAGACAGGCTTTGACTGAAGACAGACTTAGTTATTAAAAAGAAGACAAAGAAACAGTAATCATTTGTTTAAAAAAGAACAATATGGATGATGTTTTTCTCTTCCAATCCTCCAATCCTTTGTTGTGCTGTTGCACTCTTGTATCTGCCACTTTAACCCTTTTGAAACCTGACAACATTCACAGTTCACTGACCGGAGTCCACAAGAAAATTAACACAAAATTACCAGCAAGTTTAACAAAAAATCTGTTAAAAAATATTATATTTAATGACAAAAAAGCCTGAAAATTTAAAAAGGGTTATAGTTTCCAGAAAATACAAGAAAATTTCCAGAGATTACCAGAAAATAGAAACCAAACCAACCAAGCCAAAAAATTGTGAACCAGAAAACTTTACCATGTATTTACCATACAATACAACACCGTTGTATTGATATACATCATGGACATCATTGGAAGTACATGCTTTCCATGAAAGGAGGCCATAATGAGCCATAGCTAAAGGCAACCTGTGTATCTATACATCACAGTACATAAATGTATCAGCCTCAGCAGTCATGGATAGTATGAATACAAACCTGAGTATGCATCAGCTGTAACCTTATGACTCCCATTCATACTGTATGAGCGAGGACAAGAATAGAAGAAAGAGGAAAAAAAAGTGTCAGAGAACGTTGGTTGCGACTGAAGGATGGCAGGATCGTAGATCATACGTCTCGGATCATTTCCCCTTCCATAATGGAGTTTATGGTTTGTAGATTGTACTATAGTGAAGTACTTATTGTCTCAAGCAGATGTTTGCATTTGATTGATTTCTTCTTGCTCTTCAGAACATCTCGCAGATGCTCACTCTATGGTCTTTCACTGTTTGTAATAGAGAGACAGACTAAAGCCTTAAAACCATAAGCAGATCTCCCCTGAGGCACATGGAGCTTTATATAGTCTGGGATGCTTGTCCAAATATCCAATATACCATCTCTAGTCTTTAGGATACATCCCACCCCCTACTAACAGATGGGATATCTTCTTTCACCCCCGAGGCCATGCACCAAAGGAAGTGTGTTTACCCAAAAGAGAGTATGCTGGGTCACATGCAATATTGCAGCTGACCCACCCCCATTGGTATACATGTACCCTCAAAATACATCTATACATGACAGGTGGCCTGATCTGTGGCCAGCAATAAAGCCAACAAGACATCTTTTCTTCCTCTCTTCTCAGAGCCTTCTCTCCATTCCCGAGGCCAGCCGTATACCTTTCACCTCAGGCGAAGGAGGTCTGATGGTCTGGGACATGTTAGCCAGCTGCCAAATGAAAGGGGATAAATCAGACAAATGAAAACAAATAGAGCCAGGTCTGCTTGACTCTAACTAAACCGTTCTCCAGCTCTGTAAACTTTGCCATGTTCTACATGTGCTCCCGGAAACATATGTTCCTCCTGAGTTCCTCCATCTCTGAAACGGTCACATGTGGCTGCACAGGTTGATGGGGGCTGTAGCATGACTGTCTGAAGGCATGTTGTATTTTGTTTATGTTCTGTCAATCAGCAATGAAAATGATGAGGTATATCATGATGGTACTGGTACAATGCATTGAGATATTAAGAATTCAGGTGACTTTAGACACTTTTTACTCGTATGCAATGTCAGAATTTAAACTTATGCTAATTTCTCTCTTTCTTTCTCTCTTTCTGTCTCTCCACCTATCTCCCCCACTCCTTCTTATGTTTGGCTGTGGTACCTTTCATCGACTTCTCTGCATAAAGGTAAGAAAAATCTCAGAATATCTAAAAGTAAATTCCCAAAGCTATGTTGTAGGAACATCTGGGACAATTCCTGATGTTACTTAGAATGGACAGGGGAAACAAAAAATCGAATAACTCCAGTATGAATTGCATACACATGCATACACTAAAAGACATTGGCTTGGAGATGAACTTACATCACTGGAGAACTAGACCAATGAGCAATGGCTGACAACTAATGTAATGGACTCTAGGGATGGGCTTATATGAACCTGCTGCCAAAGAGCCTGTACTTAGCATGTGTCACTCTCTCATCAGTCACACTTCCTCATTTATACTATAATGTCTATGTCAGGCACAGTTTCATCTATAATGGGCCTAGTCATGAAGATGGAGCTGTTAGCTCTGGGTGGTGGATATGGTAATAACTGAGCCAAAAAATCAAACATTACAGTATTGGAACAGAACAATGTGAAAGTTGTTTTTAATGTCCTTATCCAGCCTGTGAGAGTGGGACATAAACAGACTAAGGATGCACTGATCCATTTTTTTTTTTTTTTTTCCTTCAGTTCTGTTCCGATCCTGATGCCTGATTTTTTGGTATCTACTGAGTACCAACTCAATATCATAGCTCATTTTCCTTTATTATTATTATTGTGGTTGTTGTTGTTGTTCTGGGTGCTGGTAGTATGTGTAAGGTTACATGAGGCTGTAATAAACCACACACAAACAAATATGCAAAAAAGCATTAAATAAAAATGTATTCCAAAGCAATTTATTTGAACTGTAGGTTAAGTGGCTTCACTTACAAACATAACACAACTAGTAAGCAGATTTGGCTTATAGTAATGACCACCACAATAGAATTTTCTATTTTGACTGCAATACCAGCACATTCCACTGTGGCACTGTACCATATTCAGCACAATGCATCTGGGAAATCACTGCCTAAGAGGAAGAAAACCTCTGTGTTCACCAGCTACAGCCAGGCTAACAGACTGTTGTGGAGTCAGTAGCAGTAGATTAACTACAGAAATGTTATAGAAATAGTACAGGTGGAATTGTGTGTGTGTCTATCACGTACCAGTACACTGATCGATAAAGTCAGTCTGATATCCGATTTGGGAATTACCAATACTGGTATTGATGCATCCCTAAAACAGACTTACATGGATTTGGTGGTATTTGAAGGTGGAAGTGGAGTTCTTCCGAGGCAGCTCAGAGCGAGTTCTGTTGCATAGCAAATCTGCATCTGAGGCCCACTGCTTAGCTGAAAGCAAATAATAATTTTCCACTCACGATAATCCTAGTCATCACAGGACTCAGAGGTTCCTCTCTAGTTTACAGTAAGACCTGCCAGTGGCTCACTTGTCCTACAGTGAGAAACAGAGGTGCCCTCCAGCAATAAAGGTTTCTGCTCTGCCAGAATGTATCTGTACACTGCTGCACAGGGAAAACAGGAAGGCTCACTGACCCATGCACCAGTTCAATTAGCATTCGCCAAAGACACCTGCTCTCACCACCACCTCGCAGTCCTGTGGTGTGCATTCGAGCATAGTGTGTGTGTGTGTGTGTGTGTGTGTGTGTGTGTGCGCGTGTGTGTGTGTGTTGTTGGTGTTACTGCACATCTCCATAAAATATTAAAACATAAGGCTGGGGTGTGTGCGTGCACTGGGGTTAGACCTCTAGTTCCCCTTTCTCATCAAAAATAAAAGAGGAGGATGGAAACTGTGAAGTATTGGGGAGACGGAGCGATGAGAGAGGAGGTGAGAGGAGAGGATTTCGGAATGGCTTTGAGGAAAAAGACGGGTGGGATATGGGGACACACTGGTAAACCAAGTGAAGCATAAAGCAAAGGATTCAAGTAATTACAACAACAGTAAACACATTTAAGATAAACTTTGTGAGTGAGGAATTTTCTGTAGCTCAGAGTTTGTGTTTTTGCATTTTAGAATATGACCTGAAATTCTGTGCCACTTGCCACTCCACAGCAGTTTCAGCTTAAAGTGCTGAGAAGAGAAGACGGATAGAGCGTTGTGAAGTGAAGGCTAAAGGTCAGCAAGCGAAGCCACCCAGCTCATAATGGCTTTAACCTCTGACTCCCAGCCGTGTCCGGAGTTGTCTCTTATTGCAGTGTGACTGACAGCTTTGCAGCTCTTCACATTCTTCATGTCTGTTTCGCTGGCAAACAGAAGACAAACTGAAATAATATTCATGCGCCAAAAATTTAAATTATAGATTTAAACAGCTGTTTAGTGTCGCTTTAATAGCTAAACAAAGCACCAGCATTCTAATTTTACTCACATCCTTTGGGCGCCTCAGTCTCACAGAATCTTAAGGTTTAAAATGCATCGTAACCTTGATGCTAAGTATGGAAAGCATATTTCCAGGAAGCCCCCTACTGTAGAATGGCATTTGTGCTCCCTAGGAGCCCTGTGATCATCCAATCCCAGCTCATTCCCTAATGGAACAGAAGACTTCAAAGGAGACTAATTGTCATCTATTTGTTTGTTAATGTGCCTCTTGTTTGGTGCTGTTGGAAACAGATGTGGCTGATGAGCTTTGTGAAGTGGCGGAGATATGCAGTAGGATGTGCCCAATCAGTGGCGCAATTACAACTTCTGAAGTGCATCATCTGCCGGAGCTGAGAAAGAAAATCAAGTTGTTGTTGTTTTTGATTTGCTCTGGATGGTGCACCTTGAGCGTGTCCTCTTCGCAGTTTGAGATCTGCAAAGTTTTCAGCAGAAAACGACAAGCTCACTGGGCCCATTTCAGCAGAGGAAACATTAAGGATGATGGAGGATGGGAGCATGGGTGTGAGCGGCCTACGTGTAAAACAACCGCAAGATACGCATGGCAGCCATGGCGCGTATGCCTGGAAGGAGCTGAGAGGAGAGGAAGGGGTGAAGGAAAGAGAGGTGTGTAGTGAAGTCTGGGATTGAAATGAGGATGGAGCTGTTGCTGAGGGATGAAGGGAGGCGAAGTGCTCCCTGACCTCCTACTTGACCCTGCATGGTGATGCCTGGAGGCTTCAATGAAGGCCATGACCTCAGTGCATTAAACTTTATGTTTATGTTTAAAGCTTTATATCATTCTAAAAGGGCAACCGCTCATTCAGAAAAAAAAAGAAATGGTTTTGCAGATATGCTACCTTGAAATATAAAAGAAATCACTTCAGAGCCCCAAACTAATTCTTAACTCAGAAGAATCTAAAAAGCTGTTAAAGCATACAGTGTAAATCTGGCCTTTGTAGGTTAACAACTAAAATAAATACACATTTACTTCATACTGTGCCTCCTCAAATTAGCTTAAAAGAAAAGCATTATTCTGTCAGAACCTTTTCTTTTTGGGTGACCTCTCTTTAGCCTTAAAGTTGAATTGTTTTTTAATTCATTTTTTTTGGTAAACATACTATGAATAAATCTTCCCTGCTAAAAGAAATGTGTCATGTTTTCGACAACTTTTGTCACGCCAGATTGCGGAGAGGCGCTCATACTATTCACAAGGGAATCAGCTTGTGGAGTGCAGTTCAGAGAAGAAATCCTGTCCAGCAGAGAAGCATCGCAGCAATTTTCTCTCTGGGTGGTTCGTGGCCTTTGGCACAGTGTGGTTTAGCATCAGATCCTGGATGGCACCCGAGCACACGGGGTCTTGAGGTTATGTTAAAACGCCACACAGCTTGGCAGCAGAGGACACAAATGCCACTGTCACAGCCACAGCAAAGAAACATATTAAACCGTAGTGTATTCTAAGATATAGCTGGTATAATAATATACAGGTTCACAGGGTTTCACAAACATTTCTTCTAGGGAGCATAGTGTGGGGATAGTTGCATTTTTTAGCTAATATTAAATGCTTGTTCTTTGCTGAGATCATGCTCCACTCAGTTCATTATGCTGGTGTCCATTCTTAAAAAGAGTTAAACACATGTTACATTCCCTTTATGCGATATCTCACTCCCTGAGTAGGCTCTAATTAGATGCTGATTTGCTTTTAAAGTGATGCCTCTCCTCACAAATGTAATACCATGAGGCGAAGCAGCCAGGATTTATGTGGATTTATTTGGTGCTGTATCTTTCCAGAGAATCCTTTCTGTGCTGTTCCTCCCCCCACTGCCCCCACCTCCTCTCTCTCTAGCTCATGTTTTGTCCCATTCTCCCTCCATTCATACTTCCTTATCCCCTATTATCCTCTCCCTCTACTTCTTCTCTTCCCTCCCTTCCTGCGCTCTGTGGTGCCTCCTTCATTCACTCACTCACTCACTCACTCATTTACTCAATAATCATTTGCCAAAGTGACACTCTATGGGAAAAGGAGAGGTTGCTGGCTCTCTCTCGCTCTCATCAGTGATTACAGTCATGGAAACCCCCAACCCCTGAACCTCAGCAGAGACCCAATCCCGAAGCCTCCAATGAAACACAAATCTCTACAGGCTGTCTGAAACGGCCACACATCTAAATTGCATTTTTACAGCACAACACATTGGAGCCCGACACACTTCACACCTCCACCGTGCTCTGAATGGAGAATGGACCCTGTACCATATGTGGTGTGGATTTAGGTTTGTGTGTATCGCACGCGCTTGTCTGTTTGCGTGTGCCTGTTTGCCTGCATTCATACCCCCGTGCCGCTGTGTGTGTTTTGTGCGTATGTTTTTGTTTGCATGTCTGCGTAGTGTGAAAAGCCCAGTTTGTGGAGTACAATGTGCTGAGTGTGTCCTCTCCAGTGTGTAGGAGATAATGGCAACAGAGAGAGGCTAATGTACAGTCCTATAAACAGTAATGGATCCTGTGGGGATAGAGGGCGAATATGAAGCTTGCAGGCGACTCTCATGGTATATTGCCTTTAATATGATGGTGTTGACACACACAGCACATGATAGGCAAGGATGTTTAGAAGAACAGCAGGAATATGACATGACTATATTAAAAGGACATTAGGAGGATACGACACTGTGGCAGCCTCAGTGCTGAACCACAGTTCCTTTGCCAGTAGATGAAACAACAGAGGACCGCTTTTGGTTTCTAATAGCTTTTGGATGATTCCGGTGGCAGGAGATACAGTATGATGTGAGGGTAATTTGATCCGAATCTGTTTCCCGGGAATGTATCATTAATCTGGGTGTCCTTTTTTATATATAAAAAAAATCCTTCGAAGGCATTAAAGTCACAAATTTTTTAGCCCTTCCCTCCTTAAACTGATGTATTTCCTGTTGAAACAGGGTGTTGGGGTGGGGCATCTTTCAAACCAATGGGAGATCTGTTAGGGAGAGAAAGGTGGTTTTATTTGATGGTAGTACAAAAAAATCATTTTTTTTTTTAAATTTAGCACTTTCTTTGGCCTTTATAGGTGAATATTCCACCATGGGAAATTACCAAGTTGAATAATTCACTTTTCATTTCATTGTGACTTGAAATCATAGAAGAAATACAGTGGCTCTGGTAAGCGTATTCATCCTGGGTTTCTTGGAAGGCACTCGACACAAAACCTCCCCTGGGCTCTCTATGGTCCCAGTGATTAGAGCAGAAAAGTTATGATAATGTTTAGTGTAGTCGGGATCAGTGGTGCTTGCATGAACAGATACACCATTAATCATGCTGTCTGGGATGGAGGTGGGGACGGTTTGGAGGGGGTTGGTGTTGGGGGCAATGACAGTTTAGCAGGGTGATGTGAGCTGAACTACTAGCCTGTGGAGAAGTCCTCCTGCCCTCATTTCAGTTCCCTCCATCTCACTCCATCTTTCCCTCTGTTTCACATTTTGTCTTTATTTATCTTGCGTGCCTTCTCTCTCTCTCTCTCTCTCTCTGTCTCTCTCTCGCTCTACCCTTCCCTCCCTCTTTCCAGGCATATTTTCAACCCTCTCTCTGTCTCTCCCTCTACCCTTCCCTCCCTCTTTCCAGGCATATTTTCATCCCCTCTATTAAGGCATGGTGTTTGCCCCCTGGTGTGTGTCTCCTGGGCCTGTCTGTCACTCACACTACTGAATGTTAGGCCCCACATGTCATGAGAAGACAGGATATATTGAATTAAGAGGTGTGTGTGTGTGTGTGTGTGTGTGTGTGTGTGGTGCATTTGTCTTTGTGAATGTCTGTATGTGTGTGTAAAATATGTGTGCTCACCTGTGTGTGCTGTGCATGCATCAGTAATGAGTTAATTGTAACAGGACACAGAGTGGAGAGCGGAGAGTTTCTGGTCAGCACTTTTTCTGCAATTACTGACTAATATGATCCCACAGCGGATGTCATCGTGGCAGTCCCTCATCGTGGCACTGCTGTCAGGTGAAAACCTTGAAACTTTATTTTAATGCTTTAACTGCACTTGATTACATGCTTTTCTATTGGTTGAGACGACTGTACAACCCATGGGTTTACTTAGCCTTTTCTAAACCTATTATTTATTACCTTACTTAGGCCTTTGAATTCCTTGCAGCACATGGGCCATTAATGATCTCTTTCCACCATCAATAAGATAACAACTAGATACAAAAAAATCATGCTTACCGAGGTAAAAGCTGTTTTTCTGTGATATGCTTTCCATCTATCTCACGTCCCTACTCGAACAGCCACTGTCATCTGTGTCAAATACACAACGCCGTCTCACATGTGACTAGTTGCATATAATTCTGTACACAGTTGAAGAATACCTAATTGATTTCTCAAAAATTACTTTGAATGTTAAGTACTGTAAGTATTGTAACTGTATGTACTGCTTCTGCTAAACAGGGGTGGATTTAGAGAAATATTCATGGGGAGGGCAAAATGGTAGAATGGAAATTTTACAGGATGGCAGATGGATAGAAAGAAAGAAAGAAAGAAAGAAAGAAAGAAAGAAAGAAAGAAAGAAAGAAGGAAAGAAAGAAAGAAAGAAATCATCACTTTTGCTAATGAGCAAACACCACAAAGTGTTTGAATCCACAGCCACCAGCTTGACACAGTTGTAATTATTCTAATTTCTGCAGGGATGAAAAGTCAAAATAATCTTATTCTGGTTGTATCGATGGGTCTCTTTCCATCACTGTTGAAATCACTCTGAAATATGAGAGGAATGGACCTGCCGCTGTGTCATCTTACGCCACATTCACTTGCACTTGGATTTTCAGTCTTGTAAATTTCCGAACAGCAAAAACATACATTTTTTTTTCTATTAGACTGCCCAAACTGGGGTGACAGAAGGGGTGGCAAGGCCTGTTTTTAGGATGGCAGCTTCCACCCCATACCACCATGGTAGATCCACCCCTGCTGCTAAAAACTTTGACAGTGGTTACATCTGTGGACTCCTGATATGAACTGGAAACAGCTGTGGTCATTACATTTACACAGCCGCAGGAATGATTGGCTTTTAGGAAAACATTCTTCACCAGGTTTTTTCAGATGTTCTGAAAAGTTCATCCCACTACGTCTATGGCTTTCATCTGTCAGCCCCATTTCTGTGTGTTTCTTCCTTTGTGTATCTGTGCATTAGTGTGCATAAATGTGTGTATGTGAGCCATTGTGTACATGCGTGTGGGTGTGCAAATGTGCATGCACATGTGTCTGTGTGTGCGTGTGTGCATGTGTGCGTTTATTTCATGACTGAGGGCCATGTGTGTAGGAGTGTGTCACAGTGACATCAAGGGCTTGCCATAGACAGGGAACCCCAGGGGTTTGCATCAGCATGGCAGCCAGACACCCTGGTATCAGATGGGATTGTCATATCTAATGTTACTTAACATTTGAGCTTTGCCTGTTTTAAATAATCAAAGTTATGAAATGTCCACAAAGGTGAAATTAGAACAGCCAGTAGTCATGGCAAAAAATAAATAAATTTTGAAGCTCTTTCTCTTGGACATCTAATTTTTTCTTGTTCTCTTCCATGTTTGCATCTCTCTCTCTCTCTCTCTCTTTTCTCCCTATCTCTTTCTTTCTCTGGTTTACTAGGGAGGTTTCTCTGTCAGCCGTGTTTTAAACACCTGCTTTGAAAACAGAGATCAGTCGCGTGGAAAAGCCCAACAGAAGCCTTCAAGGGCTGCGGATCACAGGCAAAGTCAAATATTTGGGTATGGAGCGGCAGGGAGGTGCAGAGAAGAAATCTTTTCATCCCTCCCTCCCAGATGAGGATTTCTGCAGCTATCAGAATGTATCTTAGGGTTTTGGGGAATGAGTCCCGGCAGGTGACAGGGAGAGATATACACACACACCAAAGAGGCTGATTACAATATCCCTTTGTTAGGCTAAGCAGCTCACCATTGTTCTCTTAAAGGGAAATATCACTGAATTTGAGGCTTCAGCCATGACATTTCTACTCAACAGTTTGGTCTGTATCAGTATCTTTGCTCATGCCATAAAGAGAAAAAAAGTCCCAATATCACACCCATCTACAGCTGTATGGAAAATTAACTGGAGGAGAAGGCCAATAGGTATTGTGGCTGTGAAAATATATTACATTTTGCATGGGGATATGGATGCATTAACAATCAGGCTGCAAACAAATATCCTTTACATAATATAAAGCCAATCTGGATGCAAGGGAGAAAGGGAAAACAGCATTACAGTAAAGTAAGGTATTGAAGTAACATGTAACCACAACAGAATAATGTTGTCTGAAGGATATTATACAATACATACACAAAACTGTCTTTTTACAGTAAACAAATGACAAAACTGCTCGTATGTTTTGCACTCAAATCCACATTCCCTCACAGGTGTAAATGTGAGATATTATTGAACTGTTAATCTAATGCTGCCGGAGCACCAGCTCCTTGATGTTTCATCTTTTACGGTCTTTGCATTGCTGTGTGAAACCACAAACCTCTTCCCTCGCAGCAAGGCGTCACTTTCTTTCCTTGAGCTTGCTGATAACTCTAGGCCTCGGATTAAACTCTTAATGAGGGAGACAGAGGGAGGAGAACAGAGACTAACTAAGAGCTGGTTTTCTCTGTCTCCAATTTTGATAGAGGAGAAAGCAGAAACACTCCGGTTTTCTTTGTGACTGTGCACTTACCAGACACTGTAGTGAGAAGAACTAAAGGATAATTCCGGTATTTGACTACCTAGGCCCTACCTTTCCACCTGTTGGAATCCAAAGGACCAATTCAAAAATGCATACAGTATTGAGCAAGAATGCTTCAACTGGCAGCTGCAAGACGGCTGCAATGTGATCACACAGATCCTTTTTGCATGTCAAATTACATTCACCAAAAGTCCTTGTTTTTGCTACTGACAGGCTAAAATTGTTATTATAAGTGTCTGATGCGTAATGGAAAGGATCCCTACAAAGATAGACATACAGTACAGGCCAAAAGTTTGGACACACCTTCTCATTCAATGCGTTTTCTTTATTTTCATGACTATTTACATTGTAGATTCTCACTGAAGGCATCAAAGCTATGAATGAACACGTGGAGTTATGTACTTAACAAAAAAAGGTGAAATAACTGAAAACATGTTTTATATTCTAGTTTCTTCAAAATAGCCACCCTTTGCTCTGATTACTGCTTTGCACACTCTTGGTATTCTCTCCATGAGCTTCAAGAGGTAGTCACCTGAAATGGTTTTCACTTCACAGGTGTGCCTTATCAGGGTTAATTAGTGGAATTTCTTGCTTTATCAATGGGGTTGGGACCATCAGTTGTGTTGTGCAGAAGTCAGGTTACTACACAGCCGACAGCCCTATTGGACAACTGTTAAAATTCATATTATGGCAAGAACCAATCAGCTAACTAAAGAAAAATGAGTGGCCATCATTACTTTAAGAAA
>OMLB01035274.1:0-10758 GCA_900302555.1 Myripristis jacobus | reverse complement strand
AGCTAGCTGTCAGAGCCCGGGAGCTGTCTTTGTCTGATTATGCTATCATATTGCCCTGTCGATGCAGTTATCTCCCATTCGGACCGAGGGGGATCCAGTTTCATATTGGCCATTAATGTTTAACGAGACAGGAGTTTAGAGGTGGGTGTGGGGAGCCAGTGACCCTGAGGGCTTGATTCTATCCAGCTTTAGGCCAGGCCAAGTGTGATGCTAGTTTAGCACAAACACATGCAAGCTACATACATGCACTAACACATACAGAATGTGCTAATGCTAATCAAGAGAATCACTTAAGTTTCTAATGAACAGAGGTGGACGGGAGGTGCTATAGTGTGCACTAGGAAAACTGGGTATTGTAAATACACACACCCATTGTAACTTTCAAAATGCTCTAAAATAAAGCTTTGCAAATGCCTTTTGAGGTAAGAAACACATTCATTATGTTTATTAGTCCTCAATGACACACCCAATGTGTTTCAATTGGAAATTTTGAATGTAAACAAAACCATGTGTTTAACGAAACCTCCATTACACACTTGCTTACATCTGCACATGCTACATTGTACACATATATAATCAAAGTTGTTTTGTTTTTTTGTTTGTTTGTTTTTTAATCCTGTTTACATCTGGTTGAGTTTGAGCAGAGATCGTCTATATAGAGAGATATACCGCCTACATTAATATCTGAGGCCACCTGCAGGGGGCAATGTAGAGAGCTAAAACTGGGCCAAATGGGTTGGGTTTAGCAGTGACCTGCAAACCTCCAGGAACGCCCTCATCCTGATCCTGACCTGAATCACACCAAACTGTGTTTGCTGCCATCACTCTGGGGCTACGCAGGATAACATGAACAGTGGTCAATGCGACTTTTCCATAAAGTGAGCTCCCTAAATTACAATAATTGTTTTACTGTGCATTGGTGAATATTACCAGATAGTGGTTAAGAGAAATAGTTTTCCTCTGGTTATGCATCCAGTCAAGAGCACAGAGCATCAATGCTAGTGGTAGTCTTTTGAAATTGCCATACTTTTACAACCATCGATTTCACATCAGCTCATAATTATGGTTTCATTATAAATATTGGGCTGTGTAACAATGACAGTAATAGTCCAGTTTCTGGTTAATATTTGGACCCAAATGTAGTGCTTATTTTATAGCATTTGTCCACATTGTTTGCCATATATTCTACTCTGTTTAGCGAGTGCTCAGCACTGCCCCTGATGCCCAAAAGACTTTACTGCACTCTTTATTGTTTCACAGCAGTCAATGGCTGTGGTCTGGCTTTGGCTCTCTCTATAGGCTTTGGTTTGTGTCATAATGTGTCTATAGTCTACCACTGAAGCTATCTCCTACTTGCCTCCTTTGGTGTCATAAATTTCCACCCCGTGCTCATTACAAAGAGATTGCTGGCCATCAGCCGGTAGCTATCTGGCTGTCTGCCAAGCTCAAGTCATTAACAGAACCTTCGCTGATGGAAAATAGTGATTGAACAAGAGAAGAAAGATAGGGGGTGTGTGGGTGTGGTGGTGTAGGGGGGAGGGTGGGGGCACATTTATATCTGTGACAGATGTGCTACTCTTTTGAGTTCTCATGTTCAAAAGTATTGATTGTTTTTCAGAGCAGACAAAGCTTTTAGTGTTAGCAGAGAGTGAGCCGGGGTGATAGTCAATCAAACAAACAGAAGCAGTTGGTTCAGTAGTGAGGTACAAGCCAAACAGGGTTTTCTAATTCCTACTGTGTTTTGGTGTGGAAATATATTTATTTATTTATATTTGCATTCATTAGCTGTGGGCAGTCTTTACTGTCATTCCTTTGTGATAAGAGCAAGATAGTTTCTTTCTTGGATCTTTGTCTAGCCTCTTTATCCTACCCTACTTATTATTTGCCAGGAAAAAGAAGTTTGTAAGGCAGTCAATGCTATATCCTTTAGATAATATTATAAAAAAAAAAAAAGTTATTTTGATGGCATGATTGATGCAACATACTTGATAATTATACTATATTATTGTAAAGCCTACCAGTAATTGATGATGCTGTGCAATCTGGGGACCAGAACCAATTCTTATTTCCCTAGATGTGATTTGTAACACACAGTACCACATTAAACAGAATAATATCTTCTTATGGTGAAAACTAATTATCCATGTTCCCAAAGGAAGCCTGGCATCACGGTGATTTGTAAGACAAATGTGAAAAAAAAATGCTCCCTGTCTCTCTAAGTTCCCAAAGAAAATTTGCACAGATTTAAGTTTTACAATCTGCTAGTGGGCAGAAGGTGGGTGGCTGGCATTGTTCAGGGTTTGAAATGACTTCCCCAAATGTCCATACTGGAATTTTCAGTGACCAGAATCAACCGTGAGCACCAGTGCTTTTGAATGTTTAGCCAGGACACAAGTCCTCAGTCTAATGGTTGTTTGTCATCTTGCTTTAACCAAAGCAACTGTTTGATTTTTATCCTAACCTTAAAAAGATGTCACAACAGTGTGAGGCGCCAGAAAAAAAGCATTATTGCAATTGCTAAAATTACCCCGAATGCTGCAGTTGTTGGGCCACATAACCCAGCCTGAAGCCAATCAATTCAAAATCGTAAGTGTGATATTTCAACCATTTTCCCTGCTGCACATCTATCCCCCTTTTGCTGCATACAGATAAAAAACAGTAATGAAGAGAAAGGGATAAGCTGCCTGTTCTCTTTGAAAAAGCACTCAAATAATGGCCATTCTCACATAATGAGAGACCAAAGCCTGCGCTCATGACATATCTCAGACTAAGAGCTCTGTATGTGGTTCCTTTTGCCAATACGTTTTCATTCGAATTTAAATAGCAAAGAGTGACTTGCTATCAACACACTCTAAAACACTCTGTGAGCCTGAGTGCAGAGGTCTCCGAATGGCACTGTGTAATTTGAGAAGAGAAATTACTCATGCAATAATAACTGAAAATGTTCAGAAGTTATTGCTATTCTTGTTCTTATAGAAACCCTTTAGACCAAAGTAAAATACCCAGTGTTCAAATAGCTGGGTCCAGAAGATGGCCTCTATATGGTAAGATTATTACAATTTTCACACAAATCACACTTGTATAGCATAGCCAAATAAAAGTGAAAACAGAAGACATTTGAGGTATTAAAGGGCTGGCTGAGAGAAAACTATTTCTTTAGTGTTCCACAAAGGGCATAAAAATTACCATAAAATTACAACACACGGCAAAATCAAAGTGTTCTGAAGCCAGATGACTGCACTTGTGCTCCAACAGTCTGATATTTACATCACTGGCCCCCAGATTTTGCATGCTCGCTCTGCACTGTGCCAAACATCACGTTGGTGGCAGGCAGGTGTTGCCTTCAAATGCTGTCAGAAATAATAAAGTTTTCAAGAACCTTGAGAAAAAAGTTGTTTTTTTGGTGACTAGAAATCAAGCGGTACAGAGTACTGAAGATGAACATCACATCGCATCAGTTTGGCAAATGATGTCTTAATATATTCATTGGCTAAAAGTTGTTATGTGACATTAAACAAAGAATCAGAAAGTCACATTTTGGCATCTTGGTTATCATGTAAAACTCCACCTCCCATTTGCATTTACCACTGTATTAGGTTGGTGGAGAGGCTTCACCCTTAATTACAACATTTTCAGCAGCATTTAATGCCAACACCTGTTTGCTGATGTTGAGGCAGTGGGTCTGGTGCAGATAATGAGGTAAATAGACTTTTGGACCAACAGTACTGCTGTTTGGCTTCAAAACACTTGGTTGATGCAATTGATTATATGGTCGTTTTTTACATTTTTTGTCTCCAGCTTTTTGAAAGAAAACTGAAATGAGGCTGAGCTATCTAATGTGCAATCCAATTTGCTATCTAATTTGCAATCCAATTTGCTTACATTACACTGACTTCAATATTCAGTCTAGTATTTTGACTGACATGGTGGTAGCTAGATATTTAAGTTCGTAGTAAAACATAGTAAAACATATATAGCAAATTCATCAAACATACATGAAGAATGTTTTTTGAATCCACTGATCACTTGGAAATTATGATCCATACATCCATTTAACATATTGACAGTATTTACTCATCGTATCCCTGTCTTATTCAAAAATATATCTCCAGAGGTAGTAGTCCAAAATCATTCAATCAATCACAAGTAGTCCAAATCATTGCCAACTACACTTCTGTCAGAACAGACAGCACGTTACACCCAATTGTTGTGGCATTCAATTGGCTACCAATGCAATATACAATTGAGTTTTAAAATTTTATTGATTGCCTTTGAGGGGTGTTTCACTCAAGTATGTAGCTGTGTCTCAGAGCTTTTAACTCCTATTAGACCTGGCACATGCTCCGTCAGGATTGTCTTGGTTCCATGGTTTGGGCTAAGGGGATCAAGCTCTCTCCATCTGGGCCTGCAGGCTCCAAAACAAAATGCCTGACCTACCTGATCAGGTTAGCCAACTCGGCACCCTCCAGGAATACGCTTTTAAAAAACATTTTTTTTCCAGACTGAGCAATGGTCTGTGTGTTGTTATTGTTGTTGGTGCTGTGCTCATTTTAATTGTATTCTTTTTTATTATGTGCAATTTCTCTTTTATTTTTATCATCCCTTTAAAGATCCTTTTTTGTCATTTCTGATTTATTGATACTGACAGAGAGGGACAGGAAGAACAGGTGAGGGCACTAAGGACTTATCCGTGATGGGTGGAATGCGCTCCAACAGGTGAGCTACAGGGGTGCCCCACTTTTATTATCTTTATTGATCATATTTTTTTATCTATGTTATAAAGCACAATGTATCCCTGTTTTGATATCTGTACATAAAAGGATGTTATTTTTATTATTATGTTCAAGTCTGGCAGCAGCTCCTTGAGTTCATGATGTGCCACGCACAAAGCTTCACTGTCAAATGTATGCAGACCAGTGTGTGGCTTACAAGGAACCCTCAACACTGCACACGTGTGTGTTTGCATGTCTGTGCCATGTCATACAATCCCAAGATACATCAATAGCTGTCTCGGGTGAGACCTCCATTACTGGTTTTGTGTTGCACGCACCCAGGGCCCATTGCCCGGAAATGCCGGTTCCTTCTCTGATCTGTGTCTCCACACATGCCGCTGTGGCAGCATCAGACAGCTCCCCAAGCTAATGGCGTTGACGCTCAGTAGCTGCAAACCAATCCATCACACAGGACGAATGGTGAGGGAGGGAGAGAGGGAGGGAATGGGGCGAGTCAGGAGGTGGTGAAAAAAACAATGTCGGCGCTGTACTTCATAGTTTTAAAAGGCTATTCATCACAATGGGTCCGCTGTCAGGCTCCCTGCCTGTATATCCATGGGAGGAATCAAACCCAAGCCAAACTCGTTTAGGGGCGCGGGATGTGAAGAAATGACCCATCATGAAGTTACACAGACAGACTGCAGACGAGCAGAGACACATGGATGTGAATGGCATAAGCAGCAGAGAGAGGGAGTGTGTGTGTGCATGTGTGTGTACAGGAATAACTATATGTCATGCAACGCACTGAAAATTTTTGTTTGTTTTGTTTGGTTTTTTTTTCCTCAATCCATTTATAATATGCCTGATTTAAATGCGGCAGAGGTTCAACAAGGATGAAGGACATTTAAGGATAAGCACTCCTACTGCGCAGTCTGAAAAGAATCTTGATCGTTTTTGGCCCTTTTTAGATAGGCCTTCAATCTGTGAGCTGCTGTTTGTGAATGTGTCTAGTGCTGCCAAATATCAGGGCTATTAGCTTACATGGATCGGTGCAGCTAAAAGCAGTCATCTGATCAGTTTTCCAAGAAGGCTTATTCCATATACAGGTGGAATGAGCAACCTAAGCACTTCTCCTTGATCTTTATTGACAAAAACAATATATCTTGAGATACCCTAAACCACTCCAGCATTATGTTTGTCCAGACCTAAATGACCCAACAACACCTCCTTCATGACTGTAGCAAATTGTTTATTTTAAGCAGTATACATTAATTGGTACACATCACAATTACACACCCTAATCTATCAAGCGCACGGTATGTGCACACCAAATCCAGCAGTGTTTGTCATTTGGACACATTTTATCCATCATCTATTGAGAGCTAGGCGTAAGGCCACACAGTGCATCTTGGATACGTTGTGGCAAGAAGATTCATCATCAGGTCTGTATTTGCATAAGGTCGACTCAAGTTCAACGTTATGCAAATAAATCCGTCCAACAAAAGGGACTCGACTTACAAAAGCTGGGCCAAACTCAATAGGCTTCATAGATCAAATCAGAATCACGATTCAGCAACAGCATTATGCATTTCTTGCCTGAGATGTACTCAGAAACATGTTTTCCCTGCTCTCTTGCAGTATGTCTATCACAGCAGCTGCCATCTTTCCATGGTGTAACTTGCTGTCAAAGGGGAGACTAGAGACGTTTGTTCAGGCATGTCTATTTTGTAGCCGTTTGCTGGATTTGGTGTGATCAGGGTTGATTAATGCCTTCCACATACACACACTTCTCAGATTTTGACCCAGGCTTCAGTGGCCTTTGTTCACAGCACCTGGAATATCAGTGACTGAGGCTTGAATGGGTTTTGCAGTTGCTAAACATGACAGGGGAACCATGTTGTCAGGTCCCAGGCAGATTCCAATACTAATTATTGGCTTAAACAATCATGATGAGCAGATTTTTGTGGCACTGCACTAATAGCGTGATAATTTCGCTGACAAAAACTGATGGAAAATATTTGTCAATGACAATTTTTCATGGCGAAAACAAGACAACTAAATAAAAATGAACTTATGATGATGAAAACTATAGCAAAATGTACTGAAATTTTCAATGACTAACAAAAGAGACTAAATGCCAGGAGGAGACGACTTGGGAGGGGATCCAGAGAGTGGTAATCTCCCTGTTATTTCTGGATACAGCTGGTCTAACCAGGAAGTCACATAATTTCAAGCTGACAAGCAGACAAAAACTGTGAAACTATGTTTTTACCACAATCAGCTTTTGGGAGAAAGAAAAAGAGGCATATGGAAAAATTTCACAATCGATGCTACGGGAAAAAAAATAAGACCTGATGCAAACTGTGTGAAGCATAAATCACCAGTAAACAGCCCCAAATTGAAGTGACATTTGCAGGCATGTCATCCTTAAATTCATGTGAAGGTAAGTAAATCTTTAATTGTTAACGGTACCTAACGTTATTTTATCACTCAACTCAATACTTCAGAGCTGCTAATTTTAGATCCTAAATTAAAAGGCAGCTTTAAATGGCAAGTTTGAACTGTTTCACACTACTCAAAGTTGCAATATGTAGCAAAAACATGCATGGTTGAAGGAGTGTTCACATTGGGCTGTCAGTATTGTACTGACATGCCATAGAAATCTCTTAGTTTTCAGTGACTGCATCTACGGTAGGTTTAGTTGATTAAAAATCGTGTAATTTCTACTAAAACGTGACAAGAGCGGAAAATTAGGTGACTAAAATATGACTAAAACTAAATGGCAGTTTAGTCATAAGACTAAGAGTAGAACTAAATCAAAAATTGCTGTCACATCGCTACGGTGCTGGACCATTTACTAGTGACACTCTAAACTCTAAAAATCTGATCAGATCTGACAATTAATTGTTAATTGTTAAGGTATGATGCTATGGTTTGTATGCTATTTTGCAATTACGTTTTTTTTTTTGTAAAGGGCTTAGTACTGGATTGGAAGTAAGTATCAAAAGTATCTATATTTATATATCGGAAATGAAATAATAGGAACCAAAAACCCATTAATCCCGTTATCCCAAAAACGCCCATTGCTTGGAAGGCCAATTCCTCCAATAATGACAATGTTCATCCTAACTTCAATGTGAGGAAACTGCTGCCTAAATAAACTAAAGTGTATTTCTCACTAATGGGCTTTCGGTCCAGTAGGACATTTTTCAGACTACTGGGATTTAGGAATAATGGTAATTTGTTTTTGGGATAACACGCTTTCAGACTAATGGGCTTTCAGCCCAATGGGCCATTTTTCGGACTATTGGGGTTTTGGAATAATGGGCCTTCGGACCAGTGGTCAGTCCCCAAAATGGGATGCCAGCGCTCTGATATGGTAAATTAACACTGAAAATGTGTTGACGAATAAAATATCCAAATGTCTATAAACGTTTTCAAACCAGCTAAGTTACTGGAACAGCGGTGAAATATAGCACTTTCCAGTAACGTTTCTGCCTGACAGACTTTTGCAGCTCAATGTCAGATTTTCTGTTTCAACCTGATTCCCATTAAGACCAAGCCTGAGGTGGCATGTGGAGGAAAATATTGTGGGATACACAGCTACCGCTGACTTCTCCTTGGTTGTCACTCCTTGTGTCAGGCTGTGTATCTGGAAGACTGTATAATTCGATTCCCTCCAGGTCCATGTAGTCTCAAGCAATGATATTTCCCAGGAAAAAAACTGTTGTGTTTTTTTAAATACGACCTCTTCTTTTGCTCTGACTCGCAAGGGGGAGATTTGACACTTTGCCAGTCACTTTTCCACTTATTTAGATAAATCCAGCTATGTGAGATCCTTTTTGTCCAGCAGTCTAAGCCCTGAACGACAAATGCACAGTTGCTTCAGACTAGATCTAGAGGGGCTATTCATACTGTCCTTCGCTCCCCTGTACTATAACATTTCTGGTTTCTTTATTGTGTAATGTTTTGTGTTCTTTGGCAAACTCAAAATAGATCCACTTTGTAGCATTTTACAATATTCTGGATATATTTTTCTTAATCAAGACTTTTCAGAACACATCACCCATTTAGTGATTACTGAGCAGCTGATATTAGGATGTTCTGTGATGAAACAATGAACTAATCAAATATATGAGCCTACATTGTGAGGATGCTGGTTCACGCAGCATCATTTCCTCTCTAAATTTGGTCGCTTGCCTCACAAAAGCACTTCAGCAGGACTTGTTCCCAAAATGTTTTACTTTTCTCCACTGAGTTTTGCACTTTGCATTTAACAATTAGCATTATTCATTTGATATACATATAATGCTGTCAAAGTGTGTATTCTTTATTTTGATATTTCTACATGTAATACTGTATGATAACATGTTGCACCACTAACATTAGCATACAGGCTAACAAACAGCTCAGTCAAACACACACGTAACAAAGGTTAGGGCTATTCTAATCATAGTTAGCATGTAATTGGCTTAATAGTTGGCTAGGCTTAATAATTGGTGTAGATGTACAGGTCATCACCACCTGTTAGAGAGCTATACTGTCATCCTCATCAACACTCATGGTCATATCTGTCCACCACAAATGTTGATTTCAGTGTGTGGGGAATATGCTTTGTTAAGTTAGAAGACAAAGTTAACTTACCCAATTTTACTCCCATTCACAAAGACACAGGCCTATACCAGACAATGTCTTTATTGATTTAGCCACATCACATTTTCCCGAAATCAGTGAATGAACAGATACGTATCAATTAACAAATGTCCTTATGTGTCCAATCACTGTGTTCCAGCTGGATTGGGTGAAATTTCAAGTTTTTAACATTTTGCCCCAGTCCATCCTTAAATGCAACATTTATTTTAGTTTATCAGAAACCAGTTACTGGATGTGGACGAGTAGCCTATTTGGAAACAGCAACTATAATTGTGTATAGGCCTTGGTTAATTAACCAGAACACAACTGGTGCAAGGTAAAGAGGCCACAGCAGCAGTGTATTATTATGATACATGCTGTCATGACATTTGCAGTGGACATTTGACTTAACTCAGCTGCTCTCACCTGGATGCAGCCAACCCATTTCCAGGGTTTTGATCATAATGATTATTATCTCCGTATTCGCACACAGATCACAACTAGGTATCATCTGTAAATATGGCACCTTTCAATGGCATAAACATGATTGGACAGTACTTATGCAGAGACCAAATACACCTGCCTCAGTGCCCCAGTGGTCCTGGCTCTTTTTCTTTTTTTTTCCCCCTGTTGGACCTTCTGTTTCAGAGTTTTCGACCAGAGCTCTGAAACACTCCCATAAATCACATCGAAACTCAGCTCTGAAAGAACAGTCTGCACCACCAGTGCAAATGTACATCCACAAATATTCAAATTAAAAATCTGCCCTTTCGAAATCCAGGTTTAAATATCACAAAACTTTTTCCCCCAACATTTGCACACCAGTTTTCAAATCTGAAACTCTAAAAATGTGTTGGAGAAACATTGTAAAAAGAGTGAACTAAAACTCAAGTGCAAAATCATGTTTGCAGAGATTTGAATTTTTTTAGCCTGTCAATACATTATGTAAGAATTCAAAACTTAGTTTAAATCTTTAAATCCCTTTTTTAATTCAATTTCAAGCTGTCAAACACTGAGTTTCAACCTTCTTTTTTCGGTTTTGAAATATGACATCATATTTATCTCATAAATTTCTCAATCTTACACATGCACAGACTGCTAGAAAGGCAGAGGTAGCTCAGTTTCAATCCAGCTTTTCACTGTCATTGAGTCCAACATAGCCTTTTGTCATAGTGCTGCGCTGAAGCCAGTCTGCCCACCTCCTCTACTGCATCCCCTCTCCTCCCTCCCTTGACCCTCAGGTTAACCATTTGCACTTTTTGCAGAAAAGAGGAGCTAAGTGCCCTTCGTCATGCTCCACCAGTTTCATCAGCTGCTGCCCTGCTGGCCCTCAGCTCCCCTGTCCTGTCAACACCATATCAGCCAGCTATGTTCACGCTCACATACACATTCAATATTAACACGTATTGTGCGC
>OMLB01035273.1:0-12609 GCA_900302555.1 Myripristis jacobus | reverse complement strand
GAATGTCATCCATGCTTACTTCATGTCATCGGCCTTGAGCCTGTGAGCTCCCGTCTGGACGGATCAGCCAAACAGTGACCCTGATACGACTCTCCCTCCTCACTGCTCCTCCCGAGGCCTTGACGACTGTTCAGAGGTCTGCTGAGTATGCTAACTGCGCCCTGAGAAGTACAGCCAGGACAGGAGAGTTATTATCACAATTAATTCCCCTTTAATTTCTTGTAAGAGTTTCCTCAATGGGGTGCCTCATTCATTTTCACTCCAATTCATTTGCCTGTGTGTTTTTTTTCTTCCCTCCTCTCCTGTGTAATCAGTGAGGGGAGAGAGGTAATTGAAGAGATCATGACTGAGTCTAGCGAGGGGCAGTTTATGTGAGGAAGGAAGAGAGAGAGCAGCAAACACAGAAAAAGAGAGGGAGCAAGAGAGAGGAGCACAAGAGCAGTAAGTGAGAGAGAGAGAGAGATAGGGCGAGCTAAGGAGAAATGGACGGAGATACAAGGCCTGTCATTGTGTGAGGGCTGATGACCGGTTGGCACAATAAACCAGATCCTACGTGGAATCCAGGCTCTGGGCCCGCTCTTTTGTCTGTGGCAGGAAGCCATCTTTGCTTCGGGAGGGATAACATATCCTGCAGCATGTCAGTCAACAGGACTGGCTGTGCACCTGCACAAGGATGCCTTTAGCTCCAGTGGGCACAGAAATAACTCCAAAGAGTCTCCAATTCCAGGCCTTTTTATAACGGGTTGCTCCTCTGATATATAATCCGAGTCAGTGAATTTAAATGATAGATTTGGTACTTTTCAACCCAGGTCATGTTACCGGAAATGTTGTGTGCCATCATTTATAACGGTACATAGCACAACCTCACTGTCAGCTTATTGACAAGAAATTTAGGTCTCAGCTGCAGCTCCGGCTAGCCTCCAACACAATCCAACAGGGCGCTCATTTTCAGCTTTGAAACTGACATGCCAGTCAAATACATCTTGAAATTCTTCACCCTCCCCAAAATAAGGTTGCAAATGGTGCTTTCTGATCAGTGCCTGAGATTTCTGAAACCAGTATCGATTTTAGAAGGGCAAAATTCACTGATTATTGATATGACAGCCGATGTGGTGGAGCTGGAGTAAAAATAGACCTATTCCACGTGGATTGGGCACCAGTTTTGCACCAGAATGACAATGCATTGGTACCAAACATCACATACATGGGTACCAATGGATTTCTTAGGTCGTCTAGTTTCATATGACACCACTATCTTGAGTTTTTATGTCAGTGCATAATTAGGAAATAGAACACAAGAGGCTTTGTTTTATAGTAAATAACATCATTGTTGTGATTTGGTCTCAGGGATGAGCTGAAGGTGAGTAGATTGACGCAGATCATCACAGCCGTGATGTTATTTACGATAACACACAGCCTCTCCTCCTCTTGTCACAGATTAGAAACTTACGAGGCAGAAGCTCTGAGCTCTGAGTTGATGTGAGTTCAGAAGTCAGAAGTTCTGAGGTTAAATAAAACGTGTTAAAAAGCACTGTTTGCAATGATTTTTATAAATAACATTTATAATGTTTTCTGAAGCTGAAAACCAGTGCTCTGTTGGATGGTGCTGAAGGCTAGAGAGAAGCTGCAGCAGAGCGGCAAGCGTGTTGTCACTGAAGCTAGTAGTGAGGTTAGGTTATGTAGGGTTATAAATGATGTGAATAAATATTTTAACACAGTCTGGGTTGAAAACTGCTGAATCTGTCCTTTAAAACTGCACAGTCTCCACTTGGCATTGGTACAGCATGACTTGGGAAGGAGGATACACAGGTTTGACTTGTGCATGTGCATGGTTTTGGACTTGAGTTTGGCCGTGGCTGAAGTGGGACCTCCCTGGACAGTGATGTTTGTCCAGAGCGTTGACCTGTGACCCTGTTAGGAAATGGTAGAGGTCCCTGAGTCTTTCTTCTGACACCTGATCTCCAGCCGGGCTCTTACACAAGGCACTCTGGAATGTCAACGCTCAGCTCACGGGCCTCTCAGGTCTCACTCACCTGAGGCCTGGTGTTTCCTACTTTGTGATAAACTGGATAGAACTGGATAAGAAACTAGGTTGAACTGCTTTGTGCACAAAGAAGAGTCAGTTACACTGTGACACACTCTGTAGGTCTGTGTGTGTATGTGTGGAGAGAGAGAGGGAGAAAGAAAGCAAGAAAGGCAAAGAGACAGCGTGAGCAGAGGATGTATGTCAGGACGCCCATAATGTGCATCAGTGTGTTTGTGTATTTGTCGCACCTTGATGGAGGGAGCAATAGCATCCGTATATGAGAGCAGAATGAAATAAAAACACTAAATGTGATGCTTCAGGAGCATGATATACACAAAGCACAGGCTGTCACGCAAGAGTTCTGCAGCCAGGTCCCTGTGATTTCTGCCATGCAGAAAACAGAATTGCAGAATTTGATAATGACAATGGAATTAACTGTCAAATGTGCATTATCGCTATATTTACCGAAATGCACATGCAATTTTTAAAAATCAGGATTTTCCCTCCCATTATAAGCATTTCAGCATTTCACAGCACAATAATGATAATAATAATAATGATAATGATAATAATCGCTATTTGGATAGCACTAATCAAAACCAGCAGTGCAAAACTCAAGTGCAGCATCAAAAATAATAATAAAGTGCAGAATAGCACAGTAGTTAAGATTTAAAATAAGCATAAAACAGAACAGAAAATTTATAAGACAGAAAAATTATAAGAAGGCCTTATGATAATAATAAGTTTTCAAAAGTGATTTA
This sequence comes from Myripristis jacobus, assembly GCA_900302555.1. Taxonomy (NCBI): domain Eukaryota; kingdom Metazoa; phylum Chordata; class Actinopteri; order Holocentriformes; family Holocentridae; genus Myripristis; species Myripristis jacobus. The sequence goes on along the minus strand of OMLB01035273.1, from coordinate 9,822 downwards.
AAGGAACATATCCATGTGGCCGAATGAACAGGAAAAAAAAAGGTTTTTCTGAAGACTAAATGTGCTTAAATTGTGAAACACAGATTTAAAAAAAAAAAAGAAAAGAAAAAAAAGAAACCAGATTTCACTGGGCCCTGTACTTTCTTTTTGAATGCTTGCATTTATTTGTGACTGAGCCCCAATGACAAGCTCTCTTTATTTGCAAAGGCCACTGTGGATTAGATAGCACTGTTCTGTGCAGTCACTCACATACAATAGGGTCTTTTTATAAGGAGTTGCATAACGGGACGCTGAATGCATTTTAACTTCTCTGGTTCCATATCATATCTCACTTGTCTCACGGGGAGACCCTTCTCTGAGGTTTATCTGCTCTGTCCTCCCACCGTATCTGCTTTCCTCTGTAAACCGCGGCGATGCTGACGCCCTGCTGCTGTGTGTGACACTTCTGTCATCGCTCCCAATGTGTGATTAATGCCTGTTTTATTGCTGCACGGGTCAAGTTTCAGGTTGAAACGGGAGGCTGTGTGTTGTGTTTTGAATCTCGGTGGGACAGTAAAGTGCCCCAGTGTTGACTTGGCCTTGTTTCCAAACATCAGCCTGGGAAATAGCCACTTAAATGTCAGAGAGACGGTCCCATTGCTAGGGCCGGGCGCTGGCAAGGCGCCCGCGATGCTGTGCGTATCACGATACACGGGTCACAATACGATTTGCATCACGATACATCGCAACACTCTACAGAATTGAATATAAAAATAGAATTTACAATATAACCTTCTGCTATAAGACCTGGATTGACTGATAAAATATAAAACACACTATAAGACAATTCAATGTCATTTAAAATTCCCATTCTAATTTATTAAAACAAAATGAGCACAAAGCAGATATTTAATGCAGGGCACTGAAATGTAGCTGCCATGAAAATGAAATGCATCAGCGATTCATACACATATACAAGAGTCTACAATATTACAGCATTGTGAACAATAATACTGTGACACCGCATTGATTATTTCTTTACACAGCTATATTTGACACCCCAGCATATAATTGCAGTTGCATTTAAAGGTGCATTATGTCCATTTTACAAGAGGATCTTTAGGCCCGGCTGACACAACACTGAATACGCATTTAATTTAATGATCTGAATCTGCATGGTTCACAGTTATTAAAAATTAAATGCTTATCCCATGATTTTTGTCATTTGAATCTAAAGGGTGCTTGGAAACATTGCTTCGTGCAAGTTTTTATTTCTAAGACAGTTCTTGAGGCATTTCTGCTTTATTTGACAGCTTCAGTGGAGAGCGACATGACATGCAACAAAGAGCCCAGGTCACTAACTCAACATAACATAACTTAACCGTTATTTAACATTAGCTTAAGAAAGAAAGTGTCATTTTATGTCTTTAGGACATCATTATCATCCCAAGCCGAGAAGCTGGGTTTGGTTTGTAGGTTCCTCAGCGTCTTAAAGACAGTGACTCATCAAGCTGCCCTCCGAGCCATGCCCAGCCTCCTCTCGCTCTGTGTTTTCATACTGCTGAACTGTCGAGGCGTCAGCGATGACTGAACGTCCTCTGTTATGTGAATATCATTGTCAGGCGTCCAGCTCATAGTCTAACGGCCCGAGTGTGATCCGCCGGTGATGTGATGTGATGGAGCGAGTGTGTGTGCTTTCCCCAGCAGGCAGAGTGACACACTGCCCCGGACAGCAGACTCATAACGGAAGGCTGCAGTCACCCGCCCACGCCCTCACATAGTCAGCTGCTGCCAGGGGCCCCCAAAGAGAGGCTCCGCTCACATTCCTGTCCGAGTTGAAAATAAAAATCACCCCATCAACCTCTCTCTCTCTCTCTCTCTCCCTCTCTCTCTCTCGTTCTCACCCCATCCCACTCCTGAAACAGATATCAAATACCCCCTTTGTTTTTTGTCTCCTTAAAAGGTGGCCTTGTTTCTTAAGCCCTCTCTCTATTTCCTTCCCTCTCCCTCCCTCTCTCTCTCTCTCTCACTCATATCCCTCCTAAAGACAGTCGTCAATGCTGCATCAACGTAAGGTGGAAACTAAATCGGCGCCCGTTGAAAGATAACGGCCGCTGTTAAGAGGTGTCACCACGGCGACAGCGCATTCCTGCAGCCAGCCGTTTAGGACAGCCAGCGCGAGAAACGTGACTACAGTTTGGTCTGTCGGTGTGTGATCCCACAGGCTGCTGTATATGGTCAGGATTCCTGGAGCAGAGTGCAGATTTCCTCAGAAGTCAGGGAGGACAGGAGGTGGGGAGGGAGGGGGGAGGTTGTTTCCAGAGGGAGGGCAGGAGACGGAGACGTGGTAGGAGGGCCAAGCCAGGATTTTTGGCATGCCCTACTTTGCCGGAGCCTCACTTTTACCCCTGAACAACTACCCCTACTGTACCTCCTTACCCCCTATTTTTTTCTTTACCCCACAGCCCAACAGGCTGCAGCTGCTCTGCCATGTCGCGCGGGTTCACCCGAGGTTCTGCTGCCTGAAAACGCATTTTGTGGAGGCACAGGAGCGAGGCGGGGCCGTGTCGGAGAGAGAGGAGGAGCTGACCTACATTTTGCCCGCTGCATGCAACGTGCAGCCTTTAAGCACTGTGTGGAAACCCACAAAGGGCTGATTGACTAATTCCTATTTTTGGTTTAAATAATGGCTGTTAGACATCATGAGGCATAAGGTTACCCCAGATGATTGCATGTGAAAGCATTGCACCGCACAGCACTTTTCAGTGAGGTCTTCTGTGTCAGGACGGTTGTGAGGTGGCCTGGCGTTGTTCCTATTTGATCATATTTCTTTAGCTTGTTGCAGAGCAACGGTGACTAAGAGGCAGGAGTCACCACTGAGTATTTTTTTATTAAATGGTGAACTTTTTCTTCAATAGATTTTGTGCTAAATAAGACTATAAGGATATTTTATCTCTGTTTCTGTTTGTTTGCTTGCTTGTCGTTTCCTGGTTCCCGTCACCACCATTGTCTGTAAACACTGATATCAGAGGTTTAGTCTGCCGAGCAGCAACAACACCTGGGATTGAGACGTACTGAAAGGTCAGAGAAGCTGGAGTCCTTCCAAAGTCAACAGTGCACATAACTCATAGCTAACTGCCATTAGGCACTGACTGAAAAGACAAAAGATCATTGATGTTTGCATTAGGTGATGATCTGTTCTAAAAAAAAATCCACAAATAAAGGGTGAGGCTTTGGTTTTCAACGTTGTGGGCTGCCTGTGGTATGGTGGGTAGAAGTATGCTGCTGTAAAGGTTAACAGTTTCTGTCTCTGTCTTGTGTGTGTGTGTGTGTGTGTGTGTGTGTTTTTTTCCGCATCTGTGTGTCCTTGCTCCTCTTGTTCAAACACATCACATGTGACTGCTGACCTAATTTTTAGCTACGGATGAGGAATTGAAAACAAAAACAGAGCTAAAGCAAGGGAGGGTAATTTGCCGTGAGTGAACCCACCCCTCACTCGCACATACAGAGGCATACATACCACACACATGGGCAAACACACGCACACACACGCACACACACAGCCAAGGTACACGATGTGTCTTGTGCATGGATCTATACTGCCCTGGGCCCCCTGACTGAGCCCTCTGAAAAGAAAACAAACCCGCCCAGCTCCCACAGTAACACAGGCAGCCGTGTATTACTCAACTATAACTAAAGGCAGCAGGTTGCCTGTTATTGTGTAATACCTTCCCCAGTGCTTTTCAACCCACTCCACAGCTCTGATGCCTTGAGATATGCCTGCCTATAGGAATGCGATGCGTTCATGGTACCAGCCAAAGTTGAAATAAAAAGACGCCTCTAGCTGAAAGCCCTTGTACCTTTACAAAAAGAATTGATGGCACCCGGCTGATTTTATTATTGATGCTTAGGTATTAAGCTAGATTTTAAATAGTTTTTATGGCTCTTTGTGTGATGAAGAGTGCTCAGGACTTCAGGGATCATGCAACGTTGCAATTCACATACAAAACACATAAAGGAAAATGTTGAAATAGAAGTTTTTCATGCCAGAGTAGCACTATGTTGCTCTTAAACAAATCTTGTAGAAGGAATTTCCAATTTCACAGATTTGTGGCAATGAGAAGTGCGGATGTGGCCTTGATGAATACACACACACACACACAAAACCACTTCATATCTGAGCGCTTGCACGTAGCTCCATGTGATTTTGAATTACTCACCACGCATTGCCAGGAAAATGCTTCATTATGATGTGTATCATAAAGGCTTTGATAGTCATAAAGTCAATATTTGAATGAGATTATCACAGTTGTGTTTATGACTCCAATGCCTCAGCAGCAGCAGCAGCAGCAGCAGCGGTGGCGGCACACCACCCTCAGAGCTCACGTTGCACGTTGTTATTGTTGTCCTTAGCAGAATGTTGCAATGATTGCATTAGGGCTTATCGTCACACTGTAAACACATTCCTCTCCAGTGACTTCAGCGCTCTTTGTTCCTCATGGTAAACCATTAAACCATAAAGTAATAAAGAGCAAAATATATAACCACGTTTTTTTTTTTTGCCCTAAACATCACATCAAGTTAGAACCGCACTCTTGAATGTACACTAAAAATCACCTTATAGCAGAGCATTACAGTCCATGGCTTAATAAAACTGAAACTGCAATCATATCTTTATCTTTATCAACCCCCAGAAGCTACAACAGAGATTTTTACTGGTGCGCGGTAGATCATCTTATCATAATGAAACCGCGACTGAGAATTCTTTGAAATTATGCAACTGACTGTTGTAAGAATGGGGACATAGCATACCAAAAAGAAGGGGGTGATGACTGTCTGTGACTACAGTTTGGTAACCTTAGAAAAAACACTGTTGCCCCATAACTGGATGTGTTGATATGTAAATATACCACTAAATTTAGACCAGACAAGTGACCTCCAGACTGTGTCTCTCTGGACTTGACCAGGGGTTTTCAAACTTTGATGTTCTGTCGCGTCTTGAGAAGGGATTTTGCCCTCGGGACTCTGATAAAAAAAGATACTTTGGTTTGTGTTAATTATGGAATTGTCTAGGTGTCACCCTCAATAAATTCAGAGGGGTGCGATTAAAACATAATGTCAGAATAAGCACTCATAAATATTTTTGTGTCGTATCACTGTCTTTTAAATTAAACACTTTGAAACCTGAGCAAATTTGCTTTCTTTCTTTCAAGAACATGGGAAAGAGGCGACTGTAATTTAAGTTAAAAAAAAAATCAGCACTAGCAAGAGAAAAAAAAGAAAATTACCAGAAAATTAGCAAAACAAATAACAGAATATTACCCCAAAAATAAAAAAAAAGACAAAAAAAACTATATTTACAGCTATTAAAATGATATATTTAAGCATCACATCAGTGGTGCTGGATCAACATCAGATTTCTGGTGTTGAATGCTGGTGAAAGAACACAGCCTCAAGCTATACTGAAATTAAACTATTCCTCATTTTGCTGCGCACCCCTGGGAGTCCTTGAAGGTCTAAACCAGAGGATCACCCTTCACCACCTGAGAAAGTGTCTGTGTGGGTTGATGCTGTGCGTGTGTGTGTGTGTGTATGTGTGGGGGTGAGTGTGTTTGATGGCTCTGCATTGTTTGGGTGGAGCTGCAGTGGGCTCTGCCAGAGCTGCGATGAATGCACAAACAACAGAATTTGTGGTATTTGTGTCAAACCTGCTCCCCCACCTCTTACATCACTTCTGTACAGCCAGAAGGGAGGTGCAGGTGGGGCGTGTGTGTGTGTGTGTGTGTGTGTATGTTTGGGTGGGGCCACAGCGGGGTGGTGCACGAAGCAGATTTTTGCCTGTTTTTCGGAGTTGGTGGATGGCCTTCTGGCCCAACAGGAAGGAAACCCATGGGGGAATGACACAGGCAGCTCTTTGTTTTTACTCCCTGCCATGTTTTCCTACTCCCTCCCTGCACCCTCTGGGCCTCCCTCATCTCTCATTCCCTCTCCTCCCGGGCCCTCTTTTGACAATTTTACTCTCTGACTCCCTCACCCTGATTATTCTCACCTATGCACCTCTCTCTCTATCTCTCTCTCTCCCTCCCTCCCTCTCTCTCGCTCACCCTGTTCTCTTCTCCGCTGACCTACTTTCTAATAAGAGCCATCGTTACATAACGCCGAGAGCCTGGCATTGCGGATAATACACCCTAGACCAGGTTGGCTGTCTGTGCCAGTCAGCAGCAGGTTCACTGCTGCATTTGCATTTCTGTTTTGCTGAGAGGGAGAAGGAGGACTTGCACTGGGGATCCCCCTGCACTGCAGTGTAGGTGGGGAAAGACAATTTGAGGCATCTTTCTGTAGATTTTTCACATAACATATCACAATGTAGGACTGCTGTGGAAAAAAAAGTAAAAAAAAAAAAAAATGTTATGTAGTAATAGGTGGGTCAGAGGTTGAAGGATTAACTTACTTTCAGTGGGAGATAGAACCTTGTTGGATTAATTAGTTTTTGTTCTACATTTTTCCTCGGGCTGCCCCCATTTCCTGTCGCCTGGTGTTGCACAGAGACCATCCAAGACCAGGAATCTGTTGGGCTTTCACGTAGGCTGTCATCGTGTTATAAATGCTACAGGGCAGTTACAGATCATTCTGGAAAATTAACTCATCAGCTTATTCAGATGTTTCAGTGTGACAGCAGAAATGAATGCCCAGACAGCAGAATTCATGGTATTTATGTCAAGCCCACGCCTCTTACATCATTTTTGTAAGTCAACCTGCTGTTTGGAGAGGCGATGCAGTTTAGGCTGCAGGTCAACAAGGACTCCTATGTGTGTGTGTGTGTGTGTATGTGTGTGTGTGCATGATCCAGAGAGGCCTGATGGAAGCAGGGAGGGAGTGGAGTGAAGAGGGGGGCTGGAGTGGGCCCATAGCTGAATCGGGGCCAGGCCACTCCCTGCCCCTATTCACTCAGCCAGCCGCTTCAGACCAGTTTGGCTGTGGTTGAGCAACTGCAGTAATGGAGAGAATTTGATTGGTGTACATTTATCCCCTCATCTCTTGTTGTTACTTTCTGGCCACGCCGCTCGGCTTAAGAGTTTCACAGTTTTTCCCCGACAAGTTGATGACAAACCTAAACTGATCCCTAGTCCATTTGTGAAACCTAAGAGGCTGACGTTGCAATACATTTGGACTGACTGTCAAAATGACTGGCATCTCTTTTCTCACCTCTTTATCTCTGTCATTCCTACTCTTACCAAAAGAAAAAGTAAAGTTGAAATGTATTTCTGAAAGTTTCCTTAAGTACAAGAAGTGAAAAACTTCTTCTGACTTTGGTAAATAGTTCACTTTGAATTGTACAGTTTTGTTTCTTGTTGGGACTAAATTGACCCACTTTTTAGTTTTACAGAAGTGTAACCTAAATTTGAACAAATTTGAACTTCTTGTGACCATTTTGAAGAATAAAGAAAACTTCATTGTCTAGTTCAATGAATCAGTGAATGAATTCTTTCACTTCCTTGCCCAATCATGCAAGCATGACTCATCCTGCAAGGGACTATTTGGACACATTATAGGAAGAAGATAAGAAACGTGAGAGAAAAAGAAACTGCCACATAAACATCCATCCATCCATTTTCCATCCGCTTATTCCTAGTCTGGGTCATTAGGGTCTGGAACCTATCCCATGCATCCCACGCATGCACTGTGTGGAAGGCAGGGAAACCCCCTGGACATATCGCATTTCAGTCCATCACTGGGATACAAGTAAACATGTAAAAATAAAACAAAACAAAATAAAATGAAATGAAATAAAGTATATAACAAATAAATAAATACACTCACAAGTGTGTTATGCTCTTTTAAGGTAGTATCTCACACAGCACACAGTATGTAGTCATAATTACTTTAAACCAATAGAGAAATGAGTAAATAAAAGAAATAACCATAGCACAGAGAAATAAAATTACATGGAAAAGCCCTTTAATATAAACCTCACAGGTCCAACGGTTGTTCTCTTGGTAGCTTAAAAAAAAAAAAAAGTACAAAGTATACTACTCTCAATTCTGCATTTTGCACTTTCTTTTATCTCAGAAATGAGTAATTGCTGTGTTGACCATTTTCTCATTGCTTTTTAAAAATAATTTATTTTGTATGCTTTATTTTGTATCGTATTATTTTGCATACAGCTCGGAGGCCAGAGGTTCCCCTCCCCTGATTTAAAGAGATGGCCATGATGTTACATTTAATTTGTGTAATGAAAATGGTGAGTTCTGACCTACAGCTCCCCAGTGCTGATAGTGTCCATACCAGAGTCCACAGTGGTCAGTGGGGAATTGTACCTCTGGGGTTGTGCATGTTAGTTAACTGGGTCATGTCAGCAGCAGTACAGTGGAAGAACATGCATCATTGCACACTGTACATACTGTATGTGTGTGTGTGTGTGTGTACAAAACATGTCTATATGCACAGGTGTGTTTGCTTAGTTATTGTAGATTTTATTTTGAAAGCATGTACAGTTAACGTTTGTCATATGCTAGCATGGGGCTGGTTATACCTACAGGTGTGTAAACCGAAGTTCATCCCTCTAACATTTACATATACAGTGCAGCATCAACAGGTACGCTCCATGCACATCTAGGTTTGCACATTATTTGCATGCAGTGTAGGTCACCGTGCATTCATTTGGCTGTGTCGTGACACATCTGTCAGAATAATACCACTCATACACACTTTTTTTTTTTTTTTTTCCTGGAACTACTCGCTAACAAAAGCGAGCAACACCGTTTACATTAGCACAAGTCCTGGTCCTTGTTTTTTCACCTCCAGGTTAACTTGTTTTGGCAGTCTTCCAGCCCTACTGAAATGCCGCATTTTCTTCAGTATTCTGCTCTGGAGGTCTTTTGTTACAACTCCGCCATGAACACAAGCCAGGGTCCAATGCGAAAGATGATGAATCATCGGTGTTTCATCATGTTAAATAGGTTAACGTTGCATTGAAGTTCTGACTGCAAAATGGAGATCGCGTCCTGAATCATCGCGCCTTATGTGGGTCAAGTTCAAGTTACAGCCCTAAATCACTGTTTACAAGCCTACAAGTTTACAACAAACAGGATGACACCCCCGACTTAACCCTCAGAGCGGTTAACACACACACATACAAAAACATACAGATAACAGGAAAAAAGGGAAGAAATGTTGAGATGGACCACAGAGAGATGGGGCCAGTCTGTTGTGCAGCAGGACTATTGCAGGGTTCAGAACACGGGACTGAAATGCCGAGTAAACCTGTTTGCACTTGAGCTCAAGTCGCAAATGATTTTTTGGTCAGTGGAAAAGGGGTGTAGGTAAATTCACGTTTTATGAGTCAGACCTGCTGTGTTATATAGAGGCAGGGAAATTCTGCAGCCTGGTGGCCCTATTACCTGAGTCTGACCTGACCTCAGAGGCATCCTGGATCCTGCCCCAGAAATGTGTTTGTGGCTTCTAGTTTGTCACCTTGGAAATATGCCAGATGTCTGTAATCGTGGGGTCCCGCGCCTCCCTCCCTTCTCCCCTTTCTCCCCTCTCTATTTTCCATCTCGCCGTGTCTCCCTCCATCTCTTTCTCCATCCTTTCCCCTCTCGCTCTCTTCCTCTCTCACTCCCCCTCCCCCTCCCTCTCCCCCTTGGGTGGCTTACTGCTCCGGTAACCCTCCTCCCCAGGCTGTGAAGGGGAACCAGGTAACACGAGAGCCCTGTTTCTGCTCTGTTTGCCAAGAGCATCTATCCTGCTGGAGATAAAAACAAAGTGACGCAGATGGAGCCACAACCTTCATCGATCTATCCATCAGCACTCTGTCGCTCTCTTCCTCCTTTCTGTTCCCTC
>OMLB01035272.1:3678-14516 GCA_900302555.1 Myripristis jacobus | reverse complement strand
GGAGCCTGTGAGTCAGAAGCTGTCTTGGGCCCCAGAATGGTTAGAAACGGCCTTGGTGACAGTTTCCAAATTAAAAAGCATTTACACGCGTCTGTTGGTAGCTAGTACCCATAGCTTAGAATTTGATCCTTTATGCAATCGAATTGTTGAAAACATTTTAAACATTGGAATTTTTCAGCGGGGAATCTGTAAGGGATAATTATCGGTATAAATATTAATTATGGATTGATTATCCAGCTCATACCATTGTCATTTACCAACAATAAAGGAAGGAAAGATGGGAGAACTATAAAAAATTCCATCAGTGTGTCTTCCTTCCCTGCCATTAGTTAATCAAGTCGACAACTAAGCTGTGCTGAAAATTTGTTTCTATTACACATCATATGTGGATCGGGCCACATATTTTTGTCCAGACCCGCCCCGAGATAGGAGCACAGTAACCAAGCCTGACCTGAACCTGACAGACGTTCTTTTTGTATCTGAACCCGACTCGAGCCTGAGATTGTGCTTGTCCATTTCTTTATTTACTGCCTGAAACAGCCTTCGTGTTGCCTTCAGTGTTGTCACGTAAACTTCAGCACTTTACAGGGAATTGCCCAGAGCAGATGGTAGATCCATCATTTTTATTTATTTTATACCAGAGTTACACTAAAGTAACACTGATGTGCCTCAACCCGATCCGAACATGAACATAATTTCTACCTTTTTGTCCGAACCGGCCCGGCCCATCAGGCCCCGACGCGTCCCGACAGGCTGGAGTCAGGTATCTACACTTCACAGTGTAAACACAGTGTACCACCTTGGCTTAGTCATGCTCTCTATTCCTAGGCTATGTGTGGTGTAGTGTGTAGTGTGGTGTTCAAGAGGCACATAGGAACACACACACACACACTCCATAGTACAAAGTTTCACTATGAGATTTTATCGCAGTCTTGCACAATTGCCAGTTTTCCCCAATTGTCATGAGTGATAAAATCATGTGTTGTGGGAAATCCAGGAACTGAAAGAGGTTCTCTGAAAATGTGAGGTTAAATATTGTGATGATCAGCGAGTCCCACCATGTGGCAGACAGACTTAGGGGGGAATTGTGTCTGCAGTGACACAAAGAATCAATACAGTGCTGTGGTTAGGGGGCTGGAGAATTCCTCAACAACAGCCTCACAGCTGATGCTGTGTCACAGCAGCCTGTGGAAAAAGGCGGTGATAAGGGCTTGTGAAGAACGGCATTAGGAGGGGAAGCAGCGATTTTAAGCAACACTTGTTATCACAGCTGTGTGGTTGTCAGATCCAAGCTCCCGTTATTTGCACGCCATTCTGAAAGAAAGAAAGACAGAAAGAAAGAGAAAGAAAGAGAAAAGAAATAAAGCAAATCCTTCTAAACTCCAATCTGCTTCAGTACGGGAAGCAAATTTCCTTCATTTTATTCTTTCACAGGGAAGAAAAAACAGCTTTGGCACACGCCCAGTGTTAAGAGTTGCCATAATGTCACATTCTTTCTGTCTTTTTTTGGTCCCTGATTTTAATGAATTCATGTTGCTTTTCTTATGTTGGTCTGAAATGGAGCAGCCGTTATGATATAGCTGCATGCTCAGACTCAGCAGTAGAGCGCAGAATTGTTCTGATTGGATCACTCCCTTTTCAAAAGGAGCTATTTTTGGTCAGTTTGTTGACATCACACATCACTTTCCCACTCATAAGTGGACACCAACTGCCTCGCTTTCAATTCAGATAGTTCATCAACCAATTAGTCATACCACTCCAGCTTGGAGCAAAGTGGGCCAAAACAGCAGATCAGATCCAGGCTGGACTTTGCTCTGCACTAGGTTTCACTTGTCAGGCCATCAGCACATAAAGGAAAAACACACATATTCTGTGATTTTTATCAGTTTGTGAACTTCATTTGGTGTTGTTTTGTGATTGACTGTATTTAGTGTAATTTATTTTTCAGTGTATACGCACTTCCCCTCAACCTGCTTTGCCTTGATCTGCCTCAGATAGCAATTTCCTACATTTCCCAGACTTTCTGTAACCCCCAGACAGTGGCAGTGAAGTGGGTGCTTTCAGCTGTGGGTTGTATGTGTAGATAGAGAGCAACAAGACAAACAAAAAGTGAATTCGTCTGGTAGCTGCATTGCATTCTGATCTAATGAGGCTGCTGTTGGTATGAATTTGGTATCTCTTGATCTTCTATAATAGACTTGTCCCTGTATGACTGTTGAATATTAATGTGAAATGGTGGTGCGAGAAAAAAAAGCTCTTGCCGTTTGATTTTGGATGACTGACACCAAAACCTGGCAGTTACCACTGATGTTTGCTGAAATATGTTTACCGTCGATTGATACCCTTGATGATAGAGGGAAATTTCAAAAGTCGCTGAACTGCAAATATCTTGAGATGACATTACATGATAAAATACACCAATAAACAACAAAATTTCCACGTGAATGCAACGTATATCGGCATTCAGCGCTGTTTAAAATGTAGTGATGATTTTCCCTTTGATGTGTACGGCATGGTTTACCCAGTCTTCGTCTGCATGCAACAGGATGCCAACAATCAGACAGCAGAGCAAACATTTAGCTCTGATGCACAGACAATAGAATCAAATCTATTCTGTTTTTCAGTGGTCAGAAATATTTGCATTGACTGTGCAGAATGCCGTTCTGAAGGGATAGGTTTTGGCTTTTGTAAGCGTTGCTACCGGCTCCAGGCTTGTTACCCAGTAATTTGCAACCCAGCTTCCAATCAGTATCCATCATCTGCCCATCTGTCACTGTTGATGCTCTCCCATACTGTGGCCTGTATGAAGCAGATTTTAATTTCATACTTCTGAATGGGCTCACTCTTTGGTGCTAACATTAGTATCTCTCGTCTTGTCTAAAATGCTCGACCAGTGATGAATCACTAGTCAATTAGCCTTCAGAAACAGATGGAGACCGCCGACTCCTCTGTCACCACTTAGAAAAGTAAGTTTAGAGCAAAGTCCTGTGTTAAAGTGGGGATAATTGGTGTGATGATAGAAAAAAAATAGTTTAATTTAGAAGTAAAAAAATTGCCTTAAAGGAAAGTCTGGAAAAGTGCACTTTGACAACCTCTATCTTCTGTGAGGATTTAACTCTTGCACAACAGTCTCACAAACTTTGATATCACAAACTTTTCTTTTTTAATAACACAAATAAAACATGGCCTTTTTGCATTTGTGTCACCGGAAAATGTTGGCTAATGATTATGTCTTGCCAAGTAAAACAGCTTTCGTTGAAGTTTCATTTAAGGTGAGGCAACTTAATTTTCTGTTTAAGTCGCACACCGGGTCAAGGTTGAGGAAAGTTTTAAAAATTCCCTTGAAAATGAAAACTTAACTCATGGAAGAAAACGTCTTCGCATGAGTTGGAAATTAAAGGCAGGTCGCTGGAGCTGAGGGCCAAGACGCTATTTAAATGTCAAAGTGCTGCCTGTTTCTAGTCATGTCCCATCCACATAATCCATTTGTGGTGGGAAAACTGATTTCTCTCTTTTTGTGATCAGGCACGCTACTTGCATAACTACACTCCTTTTATTCAATTTTCTAAGACCATGCCGGCTGTTTTAAAGTTAAGAAAGTACATTCACAGGGTTTTTGGAGGGCTTAGATGCCGTGTCTGTATGGAGGGAATGGGAGAGGGAGAGACTGCAGAGCAATCCTTTTCTTTTTGGAAGGTGCAAATTCATATTTGACTTGTTTGCATTTGTGCTAGAGTTCACTTAAGAGGCTGTGCATCCACAGGCTGACGGGCAAAACATTTTTATTAGGTAGATTTTTTTTCAGCTTGAGTGCTGCATATTAAAAAAAAACAAAACTCCATCTTTCTCACTCAGTCGACTCGGGAACCATGTGAAAACTCTTAAGCATCGCGCCTCACTCTTATAATGGCAGAGGACTGGCTAAAGAAGCAGTTGGCTATTAAAAGGAAAGGCCTGATGGTCAGTGTTTATACTCCAGACTCCACAGTGCTGAGTGACAGTTAGCTAGTTTGAGCTCAGCAGTGAGGAAAGTGATCATCTGTAATGGCTGCAAAATGAAACACGTGGCTGTCTGGCAGCTGTATGCAGGGTGTGGAAAGGTCTTTCTTTCCAGAAGACTTGATGTGACTTAATGCAGTGAACATGCTGAGTCATGGGACAGTGCGTCCAGCTAAAAAACACCATGCAGCGTGTGTATGTGTATGTGGTTCCTAACCCATACGGCTTCTGATTACTAAAAGTTCTCTCACTTTGGGATTAACCTTGTCACATACATTTGGCTGTCACAATTTAGCCCTAAAAAAATTGTAAAAGAATATGGAGTATATCAGTTTTTACTTTTTCATCATAGGTTGGCATTCATTTTTTGCATATAACATTTTTGAGACTTAATCACAAAGAAGCTATCATCTATGGGAAAAATTAATTGGGGTTTTCCTAAGTCCTTAATAATAATTTATGACATTTGTTTGAACATGAAAAATGATAACGGTAATATCCTGAACACACTTGGTGTAGTTTTAAAAATTGCTACGAGTAGAGTTGTGATTCTCTCTCTTTTTTTGTCAATCTTGAACAAAGATAACAGATCACCCAAAGCAACGGAAGATTGCAACTAGCTAACTTTTTTTTTTTTTTTTAATTGGTTAAGAACCAAACTAGAATGATTGTGGTTGTAAATGTAGCTGCCATAGCCCGCCATGTGCATTGCAGTATTAGCTTTTTGTTAGCAAAAGATTTATTTCAGTTGGAGAGCAGCAGCAGAACTCAGTGGGTCCAGTCCAATTTAACAGAGAAATGCACAAATAAAAACATCAAGGTTTTAAACACCAGCTTAGACCACACACAGGGGCTGATGGTGTGAAAAGCCCGTGGATTTTGAGAAATTTCACTGCACCTGGAATTCCAGGAGTTTGAAGTCACTGTTAGGTCTGAGTCCTGAGGTCAGGGAAACTGACTAATCTGACTGATCTTGCAAAAACTGGCCATTCCTTTGAGAAGTCGACCATCTTTCACCAAATAGTGGATGTTCTTCAGGATGGTTGACATTCTTATAGTCACTGATCATATATCATTGGCCATGTAAAGGGGTCCCTAGCCATCACTTGTCATTGGGACAGTTGGGTGTGCTCCACCTGGCCAGCAGAAGTGAAAGTCCTTGCCATTCACAAATTAACGCTAATTAATCTCCCTTTGTTACATCAGTGAGTCAAACAGCCAATGTGAAGAGAGACATTTTCTTTGGTCATTTTTCTTTTCTCCAACCAGCACTTTGATTCACTTTGATGACTGAACCCGGAGTGGGTGGACTGATTTCGATGGATTTTGACGGATAAATTGAAGTGCTTATGCTGTTACTGATGATTGAGTCTCTTGCTGCTTTTTGCAGACATTATCCCCTGCTGAGTTGGCTTTTAGACATGCGCGCACACACACACACTCACACACACACACACACACACAGACATATACACATACAAGCACACGCACATACACCTTGATATTCCAGAGTGCTCAGAATACTGCTTCCAATCTAATTTCTGCAGCTGTAGTGACCCATGAAATGGTGCCAAGTCTCTCTCCTCCTCAGCGGTATGTAAAAGCTGCAGATTGCCTCATTCAGCTTCAAATATTAACCCTTTGGCCTCCTCTTAATACCTCAGCGTCCCCATCACAATATCCCTGGCTGAGCCTAATATAGGCCTTTTCCACAGCCAATAACCAGGGTATGCGGGCCAGTGTTTATGTGTGCGCTTTGAAGTTAGAACGAAAATTGTGCTGCCAGGTGTGTCTGCGAGTCTTGCGTGTGTGTTTGAAAAGGAAAGGTGGTCGCTCTTAGAGTGTGGGAATGTGTGTGCGAGTGAGTGTCTTTGTATTGCTGTTAGGCTTCTGGTTCAGTCCAAAGATGAAACACTGTATTGAGGAGGAGATAATCCTCTCTAGGGGGTTCGATGTAACTCGCACTCCAACAACTAAGGGGAAAACTTTGTTAATGTTATTGTCGCAAAAAAAAAAAAGCAAATGAATAAAAAATTCTGCAAATGTTACTTACTAAATCTGGATGCTATCTCACCTGCCACTGCAGAAAAATCTCCAAGATAAAGGGATTAGAGGATCGAGAAGAGATACTTGGAGAGATGCGGGTTGTGTATATTCTGGTTTTAGCAATGACTAGAGCCTCTGCCACAGCAGTGCCAAGGAGTACTCTCCATATGAGTGTGAGAACTACAATAGAAAACAGCTCACGCAGGCTAGAATAGCACATCACGTAAAAATGCCTTGAAGCGAGGACCCTTTAAGACTCTACCGCCAAAACACGTGGAATAATTCTGTGTTCCGTTGTGCTTGGAAGTGGAAAAAGCTCTGAGACGCTGTCGACGTGTTGTGAGAGTGTGTGAAAAAGACCCGAAAAAATTCACGGACTCACATAACAAGCTAATGTTTGTGTGGCAGACCTCATGAATTTGATAAGTCCTAAATAAGTCCTACAGCATGTATTCTGGAGCCTGGGTGAAGGGTAAAAACTTAATTTTCCAGACGAAAGTCATAACTTTACAAGAAAAAAAAAATCTTGGACATTTCCTGAGATTAAAATGGTAAATTTATGAGGGAAAAAACCCTCAAAGGAACCACATCACTTCTCTTTGCTGCCGCTTGGCGCGTGCTGTGTATCTGGCCTGCAGTTGACACCCTCATCAAATTTGACAATGAATTAAAAAATAACAAAATCCTGGAGATTTAGGCCCAGAATCGCAATATTGTTATTACTGATTGTAAAAGATGTATTGTGATCACACTGTTTCACTGTGGCACAATGGTCCTTCATTTAATAACTCGTCCTGCCTTTAATAACTAGACAGCAGAAGCTATGTAACGCATTCGGACTGTGAAGTGAAAACCACATTATTCCCCCCCTACACACACACACACATAATGACCCTAATACACAATCGTACATAAGTTTAAAAACAACATAGTTAATTAAGTTTTATCATGAAAATCTGATGCAAAGGGATTTTTGTTTCCTGTTCATTGTGATTTCATTCGAGCTGAATGGCCGTCCAACTGCAGGTTCTTTCTGAAATTTTTTTTAGGACTCCCATGTACACTGGAAAGCAGCGTAAGCATGAAATTTGATGACTGTGTCTACCTGGTTCTTACCATCAGCCTGACTCACTGATAAATTAAGTGCTTATTCCACATTTTTTTGTTGAGCGGAAATTGACCTCAAATCTACCCTCAATACTAAGACATGAAGCAGTGTGAGTTCCACAGGACAGCAAGACGTGGCTTAAAACACCAAGGTCCAGCAGTGTTTAGATGATGGGATGATGGGATCCTCAACTGAGTGGACAGTTTATTTGAGACAAAAACACAAGTGTGCTGTTCAACAACATGTGGCTAAAGAGAAGAATAGTAGGAAGCGAGGAGCTCTAGATCATGAGGAGAGCCTGGCTAGCTCCGTTTGGCCCTGCAGTGAAAACCAAGACTTTGATGTCAAAGGAGATAAAAAGTTCAAAGGGAAAACATCTCTGCAAGTTGTAATGTGTATTGTTGAGAGAAAGAACAGATTATGCTACACAATGCAAACACAAGCCTAGAACTGTGTTTGCAGCCTGTACACTTTGCATTCATAGGTTTTTGATCTGCTCAAGTGCTGTCATGGCCTCCAGCTTTCATTTTAATCATGTTTCAATTACTCCAACTCTCTGCGTGGGAAGTTTCTTCCATAAAGCAAGACTAAAATATTACTGGACAACCAACAAAGACCTTATATTAATGTATACCGTAAAAATAAATTATCAGGACCCTGACTGTAATGTGATTATAGCTTTGGGGAAACATTTCTTGGCTCACCCTCCATGGAAGGTCACTGCTGCACAGTGAGGCTGCAAACCACCCAATAAAATTATGGGGTAATAGTAAAAATTAATTAATCAAAATGAGCTGAAATTAACGGTGGCATGAGTAAGTGCCACCATTTGCTCAGCTTCCAAGGTCAGTTAGTGATGTTGGAGCCTTACTGTGAGCGCAGGGACCTTATTAATGTATGAGAGTGGGAATGAGAGGGGAAAAAAAAGAGGACGAGATTAAAACGACAGGGAGGCAGAGAGATAAAATGAGGAGAAACTTGTGGAAGATGAGAGGAAAACATATGCAGCAGGCAGGAAACAAAAGAAAGGCATGAGGAAACAGACGGAGTCGAGAAGATGGAATAAGACAGGAGAGGGGGAGAGCAGATGCTGATAAACGGATGACTTGCTGCAGCTTCTGGAGCCTTGGCAGTCAGCTTGCCATGAATGAATGAATGAATTCCAGTAAAATACAAAATCTGTTATACTTCCAGGTGAAAAAAAGTCTTATGGTTTTAAAATGTATTATTTGAGTACCATAATCTAATAAAATAATTATCAGTGATATGGGCTAAAGTATTATTATTGTTATACCAATTTATTTTTACTTCCTCATGCATATGGCATAGTCAAACATGTTTGACTCTAGCGCAGAGGCCCCAGTGAACCACAGTTCATTAATCAATAAGTAGACCTACATCATTGCGAGGTTCTTTGTCTGTTGCACACGCCTCTTGATTAGAGAATACAGCCTGGGGTTGAAAATCCTCTTGTAGGAACCAGGCAGAATTAATTGGTCACAGCATGAATTTTAGAGAGAAAATATGGAAGCTGGAATCTGTGAAAATTCATGCTAAGAACAGTAAGTAGGTGTTAATTAAGCATTGGTGGTCATCCCTTAATTAAATTGTTACTGGGAAAAATTCACATGACAACAACCCTGTGATGGACTGGCAACCAGTCTCGGATGTTTTCCTCCCTTCCAATGTATACTGGGATAGGCTCCAGCCCCCCATGACCCTGAAAGGGATTTAATTTGCCTGAGCAAATGAATGGCATTACATTCATTACATTCATGTTGCTATTGAGGGAAAGAGCCGATGTCTCTTAAATGTCAGCTTTTGTAAAAATACAGCCAACAGCCTGTTTTTAAGCTGACCAATGTGTATTTCTGAGTTTCTGATGGAATTTTGAAAGAGTTTAATGGGGCCAAGGGTCAGCAAAGTTTTTCCAACTCGAAGACAGCTATGTAATCCTTCACATAAGACTGGGCTATTCTGAAAAAAAAAAAAAAAAACATATCACAATATCATATCAAAATTGTGACAAGATGATTGTTGGTGCTTAAATGAAATGTTTTGACACTCATTTGGAAATCATTATCAGTGCGGCTAGACCAAACAGGTGGAGGCAAATAACAGAACAGTTAAAACAGGTGATTGAGCTCAGACAATTGCCTCCCTTGCCTTTAATTACCTTTAAAACAAGGTAAAGACAACACTTTTTCTGTATCACGATATTACGATGTCCATAATCACGGGGGATTACTAGTCTCATATAGGGCTAGACTACAAAACAATGACAGTAATTATCTCAATATATTTTTTCTCAATATAAACATAAAAAATATCAATCAATTTGAAACACATCACGTAGCAGTATAGTTTTTTCTCATTCACCCTGTCTCCTTTCTTTCATTTGACCCAGAAAAGAAACAGAAACAGAGACACTGCAGCTATGGCCATGTGTCCACCTGTAAAGATAAGCAGCTGAGGGCAAATTGTTTGCTGTAACAATCGCTCTGTCCTGTAACTCCCAGCAAGATAATACAATTACAGTGTTAGGTGGATGACATACAGCTGCACGTACAGAGCTATCTCAAGCACTGTGTTCACATTTGTGCCCATGACTCAGACAACTACAATGCAAGGACAAAGCAGTGAGTGAAAGTTTGTGCAGCTGTTTCCGAATGACTTTCAATCTTGGAAAAAAAATGTCAGTTTCCTATGAAAAAGCAAAGGTGTATGACACAATTGTTCATCTGTTGTGGCCCGCTACAGTTTCAGTATGCAAGAAAGAGGCCAAAAAAACAACAGCAACTTCCTCACTTTTTTTTTGAATCCCAAAGCTTTATTGACATGCAGGGGTTGTGTAGCAGGTCTGCTCCACTGGGGTGAGTGACTGACTGCCAGCACCGTGAAGAGGATTTGGCTTTGGCAAGCTGGGGCACGCTGCCTCCAAGAGTCTCCAAGGTTCATCAACCTCCCCCCTCTCTCAATTAAGAGTCTTTCCCCTCGTTAGGGCCATCTGTACTAGAGATAATTAAAGAGAGACACACTCTAATGCAAGAGTGCCCGTCTGAATCGCTCCATTGATCTTATGTCCTGCATATTTCCGTGGGAAAAAAATTCTCCCTCCGCATCGATACCCAACTGTATGCGTAATATGTAATGGTCTGATGTTGATTAGAAAATTATTGGCATATTTAATGAGTACTGCTGTGCTGTAGGGACTCGTTTGGACCGGGTTGGTCTCAGTCACACTGAGTAAAGATTTGTAGCCCGGAGAGAGTGCATGTACTTGTGTAGAGTGTGTGTGCATGCTCATTCAGTGCATTAGACTAGGTCCCACGTGGGTCTCTGACCCCAGGCTTTGCCTTTGCAAAGCTCTTGCCAGTGCTGACGGACGCACATTATCGGCAGAGCCAGAACCGACTTTGAGTGTATGCCGGATTTGGCCGTGACCCTTGGAAAGCCATGTTCACTGTGCCTCGTCATTGATCTGCACTCAGACTCCGGCTCCTGCAATCAATGACCCGCCATCTTTACTCTCAACCATGTCAAACTGCCATAAGGTTGCAGGAGAAGGGCAGTCGATACCTCACAATGCTCCTCCAATGCTTGAGCAAAGTTTGTTTGTACCAGGGGACTTTCCTCCTTAATCACTACCTCTTTACGAGGTGTGGCTCCATCATTAACTGAATTA
>OMLB01035269.1:0-15342 GCA_900302555.1 Myripristis jacobus | reverse complement strand
ACCTGTTCTTACTGCTCCTCTCTGCAGAGTTCGTCAGCCAGTCACCGGTCAGCCCGCCTGTTTGTCACACACACGTTTCCAGTTCCAGTCCCTCCAGTATATACACCAGTCTGTTTCCTTGTGTCATTTGCCAGTTTGTCCCAGTCTTTACCTGAACTTGCAGGCCTCTCCCAGTCTCTGATCCCAGTCTTTCTAGTGTTTTTCTCTTCCTGCTGGGTTCTCAGTTTTGGCCTTTGATTTTTATTTTATTTTATTTTTTTCCACAGTTTGTTTTTACACCTGCCTGTGGTCTCTTCTCTGCAGTTGGGTACATCTGCTGTCACATTTGCGACGTCACTAACAAACCACAAAATAGATCCAGAAGGACACACTGCCCACATCTGTTTAACACTGAAGTGTGTTACGGTTTTTCATTTAAGATGGATGAAGATGATCCAGACAGCAACATGTAAAAGTCAGTGGTATTTTTAGATCCTACACCATGGTGCGTGTGGAAAAACCCTTCGAACCTCTGCCATGGTAGCATTTGTCTGTGTGTCAAGACCAGGGCCGGCTTTTGGCATAGGCGCTGGCACTGGTCAAGATATTGATGTGTCATTGTTGTTCCCCCTGCAAAGCAGATGATCTGAATTTATTTTGGGACCCTTTGCTGCACTAAATTTGCATATTAATGGAGAAAAATGAATTTACTTGAAGCTACCTCAAGTTATCACCACACAATTCATATCAGTCCTGTCCATTTCTTGGATGAGGATTATGGCAGGATATAAGACAGCTTCAGGTCCCTGTTATCTGATATTGTTGCAGGTGTAAGTTGATTTAAATAGTAAATTAGTGATAAGTAAGTTTAAATAGTACTTTATTAACTATTTCAGCTTTTCTTTGAGTTTCACTCTCAGGTGGAAACTGACAAACCTCGGTGATGATCATCTTCACACAACCTGACATTAAAGCAAAAATTCAAAGACTGTTTCATCCCTGGTAAAATTAAGCTTTATCATAGAAAACGGTATTTTATTATGGTATGCTCACTGAACTTCCTCCCGAGAGCGACAGCCGTGAGAAAATAAAGAAATACACAAAAGAAAATCATCGGGAACATCATATAATGTTCATAAAAGCACATTTAAACTTTATTTACTTACTTAGTATATTTCATTGTGCCACAAACATGACAGACGTTTTTTTCTCTTTGCACATGAAAGACATCAGTCGTCTCCTGCTGTTTATCGGTGTTGCATCAGCAGGAGGCATCATGTGATAAAAGGTGTGCTCTTTAATAATCCCTTGTAATCCGTTTTGTACAAATGGTTCGTTTTGATTTGGGGCTGTTTGTGTAATGAGCAGACACTCTCCAACACACCGTATCCAACATTTAATGAAGAAGCCGCTGTGCACAGTGTCTCACTCTGCCTCGTTACAACAGTCACAGCTGCTCTAGTAATACAGCCGCGTGTCTTTGGTAAACTCTCTCACGCCCATTTTAAGAAAGAGGAACTTTTTTCTTAGAGTGCAGTCAACATAAAGTCAATTTTAACAAACACAATAAAAATTAAGACATGATTCTTGATTTTTTTGTCTTGAATGCATTTTTTTACTCAATAAGAATCAAGGGATTTTTGGACCTTAAGCATTTACATTGTACAGAACAAATATGATAAAAGAAAAAAAAATAGCATAATATACAGGTGGAAAAGGCGTACCAAAGATTATAGAAGCTCATATTTTTAGTATTGTCTTTACTTTACCTTGTAAACTATTTCTGAAGTCTCGCTACAATTGCATTGAATTGCACACTGAAGTTCCTGTCTCACCTTACTCTAGCTCTCATTTTTAGCATTTCTTGCTTTTTACTGCTAAAATGTCATTTTCCACACACAGAAGAAGCATTTTGTGCCACAATATGAGAAGACAAAGCAGCACAAGAAGCTCCTTTAACACGGTAATGTCTCTCTCTGCACTGAAAACAAGGATGGAATTGACAGAAAATTACAAAAGTCACTAAATAATCACTAAATAATTCGTCTTTTGTTTTTACTGCGGGCCGCATACTTTCTTCAGCCTGACATTCTGCACGTTTCAAGCAGTCTGCATTGCACATATGATGTGTGACAAAAACAGAGGTGGGCCTGCAGGTTAACCGAGGATACATTTTGTTCCTAAACACTGAGGTCGGGGAGTCCAAAGCACCTCACATGGGCGTCTCACATGGCCTCCTCCCTGCGCTAAAGGCAAGAATCTGTGCATTTAGCTGTCAGTTTTTATCTGCCTCCTGCCGCTCGCTCTTCAACGCGTGCAACACAGAAATATTTATCTGAAATCAGTAGTTAACGGGCCTGCAGGCCGAAAGGTTTCCGTCTCGCCTCACTCCTCAGAAGATGAAACGCCTCCTGCTGTTCCTCAGCGTTGCGTCAACAGGAGGCATCCTGAAAGCAGGTAAAGTGTCACTCCTGTGATCTGCATTAATCAATCAGTTCAGCAGTTTGTTTTCTGGTGATTAAGCAGCTGCTAATGCCACAGGACTGGGGGTCCAGTGGGGGAGATGAAGGAGAGGTGGTGGTAATGCAGCTGTGACACATTGCAGTTGTTTTTTTTTTCTCAGTTTTGTCCTTATTTCAGTGCAGTGAATATATGATTCAATCAGAAGCGCTTTAATAAAAACTATATCACATGCTTGTCAGTTAAAACAGTGCATATTCTGATCTGTAGAACTGAGTCTGACGTTGAGACCCAGCTGTGGTTGAATTGAATATTGGTTTGGTTGAATATTGATGTTGTTAACAGCTTATAGCCAATATAAAGGTCTATCTACCGAGGATAATATGAACGTCTGTGCCAGGAAAGAGGCAAAAAAAAAAAAAAAAGTTGGCATACAAATCATCTATTGGATAAGATAAAAAAGCTGAGCAAGTGTTTTAAAGGCAAACAGAATGCAAAGCAAAGGGTACCATGCAGAGTTGAGAGCCTTAACTATCCTTTTCTTTATCACTGGAGAAATACAGCGCATCTCAAATTGTGCTCATGTAGGATCACTGATACCTGAATTCTTTCTCCCGAAGGAGCAATATAGTGATGCTAATGAGAACATGCCTTACATCTGCACTCACTGCGAGCAGGGCCGCAGACAAATAAGAGGAGCATGATGGCTCATTAGTGGACGGCTACACTCGCGCTCACAGATTGCTGAAAGATTGCTGAGGTGTTTCTCCTTAATGACACATTAAAAACTGAAAATGTGCAAAATGGGAGAAACAAGGACAAACGAGCGACGCGAGAAGCTGCAGGTTTGTCTCTCACGAGCGGTTATCGTACGTAAGAAAATAATCACACATGGATTTTAAGCCAACTAACCTCCTCTGTATCCAGGGGATGTAAAGTAAAAACGAGGAGGATCTCATTTAGGATGTTGCTCTCCTGCAGCTGGAGCCCCCTCCAAAAAAAAAAAAAAAATCCAAAAATGAGCTCAAATTCAAATCCTCAGAGTTCAAACGAGGTAGCAACAACGTGCACACCTCTCTCACATGTGTCCGAGTGTGTGAAGGCACGTGTGAGTCCAGATGTAGAGGCTGTTATCTGGGGGAACACGCTTGTTGCCGCCACACCCCTGCGGTCTATCATTAGCATGGGGCTAAAAATAGGTGGCCCCGTTACCCGCGCTCCTCAAAACACATCCCGCTGCACACTCTGTCCCCTTTGCTGAAACGCCACGATAAGGGACGCCCTTGTTCGAGACTCTGCTTGCATAACCACGGAGTCATAATTATGCAAGGCCTCAGATCTTTCAGCACGGGGAGGAAAAAAAGTCCTAATGACTCAGCAGCGGCGGGCCAGGGGGTGAATTTAGGTAGCATGTGTTAGCATTAGGATCAGCAGTGCCTCTGTGTTTCCGCTGCAGGGTAGGGCTTTTTAGAGTTATTTAAATTACACTGTATACGGGTGGCACATTTAAAGGTGCATTGTGTAGAATTTCCAATCATCGATGGAGAGGGGAACGTTTAGACTCAACTGGCAAAAGCATAGAACAGGCATGAGTCGGTCGAAGAAACAGACTCAGCCATCAAATTATGTCCTCATCTCACTTTTTATTTGTTTTTTAATTTTGTCAGGTTTTTTTTTTTTTTTTTTAATTTTGTCAGTTGGTTCTAAAGGGTCCTTACCTCAGCTGACACTTCTGTAGTGCACCTTTAATTGAAAAAATTAAAATGAATAAACAACAAACATGGCATCAATTGTGGATACAAGCCTACCGAGAAAATAAAACTGGGAAAAGTAAATTACAATGTTATTAATTTTGTTTTACAAAAGCAACCAAACTTTTCCCATTTTATTTATTTATGTATTTTTAGAGAAAGTAGCCCTTTTTTTTCTTTCTTTTCTTTTCTTTTCTTTATTTTTTTTTTACATCATCTGTTGTTGCTATTGTTAATGAGTTGTTAAGCAGCAAAATATAATTTGTGTTGTTAATTTGTGTTTTATCCGGTCCTGTTCTGCTTGTGGGATCTTCCCTACTCTCTAAATTCATATCCAGTGTTTTTGACACTTATCTGTGTAAATGTAGCTTATTATCAATATTTATTTTAGCCTGTTGAATAAAGGGGCTGGTTCCAGATGCCTAATTTGTCTTACAGTGAATTCTTTTTTTTTTTTCAGCAATCAGATGCTCAGCAGAAATACAACTTTAATTGTGTTTACCTGACAGTAGCAGATACAGTAGACCATATAAGACCATATTAACTAAACATTTCTAGTGGTAATCTCAGAGTTCCTCTTTTATTTTCTGAAAAATAATCTGCGGTGCTATGTGGTGATTACAGTGGTGTTTCTGCACTGTGCTTCCCACCTGTCAGTCGCCACTGAGCTATTACTGCTCATGCAACACCATTTTTCCTTTGTTTATTCTCAACAGCTTATGTTTTTCTATTGTTTATTTTGGAGTAAACCGCTTTTGTTCGGTTTATTCCTAACAATGTGTTGTTGCAGCTGCTGGAAACATAAATCACATCACTTCTGGTGCACCAGGTGATTGTTTCCCAGAACAGAACAACCCAACACTTGGTGTAAAATGTAAAAATTAATGCAAATGCAGAAGTCTGCAGGAAGTGGGTATAGGCTGAATCACCATTGCGCTATATATCACACAGCAACAGCGCAGAAAAGAGACATTTATTTTGACATATTGCAGATTATGGGTTCCACAAATGATATCAAAGTGCTTAAAGGCAGACTATGCGGTATGAAAGAGGGTGGATATTGTTTTTGTGTACAGCTGACATCAAAACATTTTATTTAAGACCTGCAGTTAAAAGGTGTCCCATTAATTCTATGGGTTGTTAGTCTTGGCATGAACCTGAGGGGTTTTATCCTTCCTCAGCCTCATTTTTCACATTAGCAAGCAAAGTGGTGCACCCTCACATTTGAAACTGCATAATCTGCTTGTAAACTGGCAGATAAAACAATCATTTGAGATAAACAGCCATTCTTGACTGGTCATGGACCTCAGTGACTGGGTTTCTTATCGGCAAATCCAATTATGTTGGTGACAATAACAGCTATAATAAGTTTTGTGCTGCTCTTCTCTGGCAACAGGCTTACAAAATGCATCACAATCAAGGGAAATAAGAGGCAAAAACAAGGTAATGCAAGCAAGGAAGAGGGCAGTAAAAAAAAAAGACATGACAGTGGGGCCCATCTCTGGAAACACACCTTAAGAAGTGATTTAAAAGACAGAGGCGTGATGTCCTTTACTCTAGCTTTAGGAACAATCAGAAGGGGTCTGTTCGGGGATAAGTTTAGCTCAAGTTGAGCTCAGGTTCAAGTATAACTGAGGCCCAGTGAAGGAGACCATTCGCCTCCTCCTATAAATAAAAAAGGAGAAGAATTTCATCACCAATGTGAGGTCAAAAATCCCTCAAATGCAATCCCGTACCACCTTGCCACTGGCGTCACTTTGAAAGCTGTAGAGCTGCAGGATTTATATGATAGGTGATGTTCAAAAGCCTGTGATGTATTATTGCTTGGAATTATTATGCATGCCTGTTTCGATATTTTGGGGGCATTTGTTTGTTAAATGGGTGTACAGAGTGCAGTCCAAAAGTCGTTTGTCATTTCACTGTGACATTTAAAGAGATCAGAAAAATGTTAAAATCAGTTCTGCAGCTAACATAACCAGTCAAGTGATGCAAATTTGTGTGATGTGATTTCTTTTATTGCCAGCAGTTACAATAAATCCTGCCTGCTGCCATACAAGTTGGTGACATTTCAGCGACATTTGATTTAAGCCACAACAAAGAGAGCTGCTCTAATCTAGATGAGAGGAAATAAAAGCGTAAATGACTGTTGAGGGGGGAAAAAAGCACTAATTTGGTGTAAAAGCCGATCATTGAGCATTACTATTCATATTTCTGAGAAGAGCAGTCGTCCCGTCATTTAGGAAGCTAACTGATCTCCATGCCACCTGTCACAGCTCGGGGTGCAGATGACCCTGTCCTGGCTGTGAAGGGAGGCTCAGTGCAGCTCAGCGTTCAAGCCATTCTAGCTGGGATGGACATCGACTACATCGTCTGGAGGTTCAACGCCGAGCGGCCTGTGGTCAAATACAGCAACGAGTCCAAAAACCCCCTCAAAGTATACAAGGAGTATGCCAACCGGGCAGCTGTGGACCCTGAAACCTACAACCTGCTGCTGAGCGACCTCACGGAGCTGGACAATGGCACGTACAGCGCAAGGATTATGGACCACCATGGCTACGAGAAAGATGTGGCCAAGTACACACTGGTGGTTTATGGTGAGTCTATTCCAGGGGACCAGGAGGGAGGGGCTATAATGTTGGGAATGGTGTGGTACTGGCCAATCACTGGGCCCAAGTCAGTGTCATCTGAGGTTTTAAAGAAGCCAGGTTGTGACTGTTTGCTGGTACAAATTCTGACAGCAGGTGGGGAAAGAGTATCAGCAACTTGTCCTTCAACAACTAAAGACAAATTGCCTCGTCTCCAAGGCGCTTAATCCTAGTGGATCTGCTCAAATGCCAATAGTAAAG
This sequence comes from Myripristis jacobus, assembly GCA_900302555.1. Classification (NCBI taxonomy): domain Eukaryota; kingdom Metazoa; phylum Chordata; class Actinopteri; order Holocentriformes; family Holocentridae; genus Myripristis; species Myripristis jacobus. Next base: position 8,306 of record OMLB01035269.1, on the reverse strand, counting down.
GTGTGATGCCAGAATAATCAGGCACTGGTGTATTTATGTAAGGAGTTGCTGGAGAATCTCAAGCTTGGGTTACAGTTATTGCCATGGTAGATCATTTTAAAATGTAGCTGTAATATGTATGTTTGATAGTATTTGGGGTATGACCTTTCCGTGTCTCCATTAAATCATTGAAACTGTCGAAACTGCAAACACTGGGTAGTAGCCCAAGACTTGCTGCTTCATCATCATTTGACAAGGCATCTCAACTGAGACTGACTGTCTTGTTAGATCAGTGTATTAAATGAAAACTTTACTCAGAAATTACATATTTTGTGTCATTTACTTACGCCAAGTGGTCTTGAATTCTGAACGGACAAACATTTTTAATTGCATGCCTTTAATTGCATGCAACAAACATGAGCATGCAGGATATGAGGATATATGTTTCAGATTCTCAAATTTTGTCTAAATAAAAGGCAGTTGTGTAGCCAATGAGAGAGCAGGACTGCGGGCCAATGAACAAGCCAGAGCTGGGTCTCCAGTTCAGTGAACGTGCAGGCCAAGTGAATTTTCCAAAAGCGGTTTATTTAGCAAAGTTTCAGCAAAAGCACGTTGGTTTGTAAGACACTGAACATACAAATGGACAGTCAAGCTTTGGATTATGCTGGAGGAAGAGTTTCAGAGGTTTCATCCTTTGTGCTGCTGTTCGTTGAAGTTGTTGATCAACATCATTCGTTCTTTTTTGGACAGTCAAGACAACTAAGAGAGAGTAAATGATTGAATATATATAGTTTTGGGTGCAGTATTTTTTTAACACTGATGAGTGGGGCTGATTTCAATGTTATACGTCCCCTCTTGTTCCTTCAGAGGCAGTCCCAGATCTGCACTTCAACATGATGCTCCTCTACTTCAACTCCACCGAGGGTTACTGCAACGTCTCGGTCACCTGCTCGGCTGAGGAGAGCTACGCGTCCTACACCTGCAGCTCGGCTGGTTGTATCGAAAACCAGGTGATCCTCCTGAAGCCCCACCTGGTCATGTCCGTTACTGGGAGCGGCAGCATCGTGGTCTGCAATGCAAGCAACCTGGTCAGTGCCAAAAGCCGCTGGGGACGCATGAGCGACGTGTGTGAGTATGATCACAGATGAAACTATTTTGGCTCCATTTGGGCTTTACCAACTAGCATATTAGCAGAGAGATTGCTCTTTTACCTTTACAATTACAACAATAGGTGTCAGCCACATGTCTTTGTCACCGCCCCTGTCTGTTCAGCTGTCGGCAGAATGACTCAAAAAATACGGGACAGATTTGCATGAAACTTGGCGGGAAGATTGGTCACGGGCCAGCGAAGGAGTGATTAACTTTTCAGGCCAATCAGCCTAAAAGGAGGCATGGCAAGGGCCGGGGCTTATCACAAACAGGACTACAGTTTTTAAACGCATCAACATAGCATTACAGAACCTGGTGGGATGGCTGTTCATGGGTCAAGGCAGTATTGAATACCTTGATGCAGAACGGTGCAGAGAAAGACCATCCATGCTCGACAAAATCGATAAATAAAAGGTTGACCATATCAACATTGCAGCTTGTAATGATTAACCCTAGAATTTTTCTTTCTGTTTCTGTCAGGCACAGAGGAACTGGCCTATCAGTATTTCAAGTCTCTGCTGGGTCCGACCCTGATTTTCCTGGACATCGTCGCGCCTGTCTTCCTCGTCTACCTCATCCTCTACTTTCTCCTCATCAGACCAAAACACATTGGAGGTACTCTTGGTTTAGCATCTCATTTTTTCTTTTCTTTTTTCTTTTTTTTTTGATCTTGGCTGCATCTGACTCCTGGCAACATTTCAAACCTTACAGTATTTAAACCTTTATGAGACAGAGTGATCTTAAGGCAAGGCTAATGGTAATAGGGATACTGTAGTAGTTGTAATAAAGTATTTGAATTATGGGATTGGGCCTGGCTCTCCATTTTTTTAGTGTCTCTGGCACTTGCACTTCACAACATCTTCATCCGTTGACTTACAGTGGAAAAATAGTTTGAACCTAATGTACAGCGTCACAATAAGAAACCACATCCATTTTGTTGTTTTACAAGCAATAACAGATTTTGCCTCCATGCACCTGCATTTTAATGATATCTAGTCTCTCATAGCCTTTTTCATTCTTTAATCCACAGACCTCAAAACCATGCAGCTGAGGAACAAGTCTTTGCTTGCTTCAGTCGAGGTAGGAAAGCCAGCATGATTTTTTTTTTTTGGCTGGATTTGTCCCATGCCTGCATTTCTCCTTCACTGTTTGAGCTCTCCTGTTAATCTATCTGCTGTGTTTTTGTGTGTCTCCTCTATTTCACAGTTGGTGCATGTGCATGAGTTTGAGGAGGTGCTGAAGGATCCAGCTCTGCCAGATTATCTGAAGGGAGCAGCGATCTACAGTATATCCCAAGGCAGGACCCCTGCCCTGCCAAAGCTTGGACTAAAACCAGAGCAGCTCACAGACACTGACACACTGGTTAGACTATAGTCTCCTCAGAGGCAAGTCTGCATCCATGAGTCCAAAATCAAAGGAGAGGCATTAGCAGCATTTACCATTCAGGAGGACTAATCTGCCTCAGGAGACAATGCTTCCACCAATCAGCCTGGGGTTTTTAGAATATGATTCAAATAAAACATCTGCTTATAGAGCGAGGATGCAACTTGGATCACATCCTGAATACATTTCTATGCAAAATTTATGTCACAGTACTGGAAATATATCTTAACATGTGGGAGTAAAATCACCAAGCTAAAAGTTCCATGCGTGAGAATGCTGTGTATTTAAATCTTGAAATGTTGTCTTCATGAATTGTGGCAAATAATTAATAAGATGTTTAAAAAAAAGATTTTCATCGATATGCAGGCCTGTTATCCAAATATTTTATCGTCAACAAATGATGACTAGCCCCTCCAAGTTTCATCAGACTCAGTTTGATGGTGCAGCAGCTCAGGCCCTTTGGATTTCGACTTTTAACTATAATGCACCCATCAGGGCAGTCAGTTTATTTCTAAACACCACAAACCACCATCGTTTCATGTTTCATTAAAATCTGACTATTGGTGTCTTAGATGTTCCATTTGAATTCAAAATTTTGACCTTTATTTTTAGCGCCCCCCATCAAGCCAGCCAGTGTGATTTGTAGGGAGAGCTGGATTTTGGACAAACCAGCAATCTGACAGTGTTTTAAATGTCAGAACACAGTACTCAGAGGCATCATATCCATCTATCTACCACATTACTGACTAATATTTGAGGTGGAATAGGCTATAAGGGTGGTTTTGCTTGTGTGCTCTTAAATACTAAAAAATGTCATGTTGATTTTTAAAAGCTTACCTGTGGTAGTTTCAATTATAGGGCTGACGGAGAGATGATGTATGATATGCATTTATTTGTAATGGGCTTTTGCATTATGTAGATGGTTGCATAAAATGTACATAAAACTTTTATAAGGTCATTTGAGTGAGGTATTATTGTCTGAATTTATCTTACTGTTCTTTGGGGGCCTCAAGCACCTTCTTATGCTAATTGTCCAGAGCACGACGGGAAAAGTGCTGATTTGAGGAGTAATGCATTGTTGCGTAATTGATGGAGGATTTGCCATAATTTCAGCATTGCCATAGAGAATGTATACACAATTTCCCACAATTTTGAAAGATCCACAAGTCGATCTTTCAAATTTGAAGCTGTGGTCATTTTATCAATGTACATATTCTCATGTTTGAGGCCTACAGTCATAACATTTTTGTATTTTTATATCCCTTTGTTCGTGACAATTGTGCACCAATAATTCTGCAGAGGCTTTGTCTCTATGCCAAATTTAATCTATTGCAGCGTATTTATACCAATCGGCAAGTCAGAGATCCATCCTTCATGTGTAAATGTATGACTTTTGAAAAAAAACAAAAAAAAAACATTTGGGTGCACTTACTCTGGACGGTCCAAAGCTGATACTAAACTTACCAACATGAGGCTACAGTCTATCACTTGAACATGTGCTGACTGTTTGGTGATGCAATAACGTAGCATTAGACTGTAACGTCATGGTGACACAGTCTGTTGAGACATAACAAATCACAGCGCAGCAATACAGGAGTTAACTGAGGATGATCACAAGATTATTTGAATAAAGATTTATATGCTACCTATATGCTTTTTTCCAAGTCCAAGTTTTGACAGAATATTGAATGCTACACACTCCTATTGATAGTCATTATATTTAGGGCTGATATTGGCCTATCATTAAAACTTAGCTACTGGCCAGTAAGGGTTAGTTTCACCTTGGATATGATGGATGTGACACAGTTTGATTACATTCATATTTTATGACTGATCAACAGTGCACTGTGCTGTCTCTAGGATGCTGTCAACCCGGATTGTTTCTAATGTGACATTTTAATCAGATAATGCATAAATGTCCTTCTTCTTCTTCTTCTTCTTTTTCTTCTTCTTCTTCTTTGGGTGGATAATTTGTCCAGTCTTGTATAGTAATATGCTGGTGGCAATGCTGAATCCTAATATAGTGGATTTTTTTTCTTCTTTTTTTTAGATATGAGAATGGTGCTAATACATATCAGCATGAAATACCACATTCACACACAAGTCATAGGTCTGTATATACTGTATATAGTCTCCCTCTGTGTCTCATTTCCTCTCTCACTGACCCAGTTGAGTGAAAGAGCGCAGTAATAGCAAAGACATCCATCATGAATCACATTATCCACTGGTTCACGGCATTAATACCTCTTTTCAATTTGTAAAATAATTGCCTGCATCTCCAGTTCCTCCCCAGCCCTTTTTCTCCTCTCACTAAGAGGGTAGCAGCACGTTTCCACCACAAGATGGCGACAGCCTAAAACAAAAAAACCCTCCATTTGACAACTTTCTCTCCCTCCAAGACACAGAGCCAGTGACATCATCTGCGGAGGGACAGAGGGTGTGCGAAGGACAAATGTCTTGAAACGCATTACATCATTCTCCACTAATATGATAATATATCTCTGCCGCTGAGTGCAGCGGTGCCAAGTATGAGAGGGGCCATAATCCATACAACGACTGCTTCAGATGGGAACATGGGGATAAAATGGAAGAGGTGGTGGTGGTGATGGGAAGCGGGGGAGGAGGGGGGTCCACTTTGGAGTCGGGAGCGCAATGCTGAAGGTTATTCCAGACATTATTCCTCGGCGGGAGCAGGAGCAGACGGGAGAGGATAATCACTATCGCACTAACTGGGATGAGGCGGGGAGCCTCTAATACTCCCTGCATGACTGTCTGTCTGCACGTCCTCTCCCTCTGTGTTTTTTGTCCAGTTTTTAATGTTTTCTTTTTTTCTCTCACCCTCATTTTTACTCTCATTCAGACCTCTGCTGGCTCTACACGTCTGCCATCCTTTCTCCTTTCTCCTCATCCCATACACTCATATACTCTTGGGGGAAGATAGGAGAGGAGGGCAGAGGAGTTGAGGAGAAGAATAGATGCCAGAGGAGGAGGGTAGCTAATGTACGAGGAGGGCTGAGGAGATGATGTGAGAGAAAAGGAGGAGGAGGAGGAGGAGGAGGATGACGAAAAGAGGTGAGGGGTTGAGGAGACAAAGGAGGAGGAGGAGGGTGGAAGAAAGAAGAGAGATTTAGTGAGGTGAGAAAGGGGCTAAAGAAAGGAAAGGAAAGGAAAGGAAAGGAAAGGAAAGGAAACAGGGGAGTAGAGGAGAAAAATGAGGGGCTGCAAGGAGGGAAAATGAGTTTTAGATGAGTCCCCAAAGTGTGACTCTGCAGAGGTTTGCCATGGTGTTGTGTCATACTCACATTCAGGTAAACACTGCATTATACGCCCCTGTGCTGGTGTGCTACACACACTTACTTTCCATTGCAGGTTGCACAACTTAGAAAGTGTGAAACTGCCATTGCAACTGTTTGGGCACATTAGTTCATAGTTTGACCTGAAAAAGGCAACGTGTGATTGTCACAAACACACAAGGAGGTGATTTTAAAGCAAAAAGTATTTTACAATCACATCCTGTGGCTTCGTTAACAAAAACACATCCTTCACTCTCATCTTACACTTGGTTTTCTAAGCTTGGCACTTTGATTTTAATGGTTTCCACAGACAAAAACAACTCAGGCAGGCAGCCTGATTGGCTGATAAAATAATTTCCATGGCGAAATATAACAATAAAACTAGAAGAAAGTAAGATCTTTCATCAGTTTAGGCCTCTGTAAACTTACATTTGTCAAGCATTGCCATGGTGCAATAACATACATTTCAAAATAAAAGAGCCTTCACCCAAGTTCTTATGAAAGCTGTGTCTTCTTTTATTTTCTGTAATACTGTGGAAAAATAATTACATACAATTTGAAAAAATATCGGTTAAATCAAACAGAAAAGATAACATGAAAATAAAAGAAAATTTCAGTAATATCTCGTATGTTTTGTACATTTTTGTCTTGAATAACGGGGAAAGAAACAAGTACTGAACACATAATACAGATATGAACAATATGTATAGGCTAAGGATAAAAAATAAGAATGTGACAAGAATGATATGGAGGATATATGCTCATTTCTAGGTATGTGTGCACAAATGCACGCACGCACACTCACATACACACAGGCACACACACTTTTCCCTCTCTCTCCCTCATGCACGCCTCCACTTCACACACTTTCAAGTGCAATGATAATGAATCCTTCATATTGTGGATCATTGTCTTCATATCGTTAATGACGCCAAGCAGAAAACAGCAAAATCAATTAACCCCACTCACTCTAGGAGCTCATTTAGAAAGCAGAACACGCTCAACATCTGGATGAGGGACGGGCCGACCGGGTCGACTCGCTCCTCATGTCTTAAGGCCACATGATGTCTCCATTACTCTGCTGTCTCTCCATCTGTCCTGCTCTCCTCCCTCGCTTTCTGCTAGGGTTCCACTGATATGGCTTTTTGAAGAAATATTTTGTATTGAAGCTGCAAAACACCTTGACGTTTTTCCAATTTCATGGCAAAAAAATTACAGATATTCAGTGTTTGTGCCCGGAGAGTTGCTGGGCCTCGGTAACAGCATTCAGAATCTCCACTGAAACCCAGACAACTGCAAATTATTGTCCAGCATTTTTTAACATAAATAATGGAATGAGTATTTCAGTTGTCTGATGTTATTTTTTTTTACATTTCAGAGGAGAATGGAGAGTCTTACAGTATTGCACATGTGTCCTCAATTGCTGATTTGGCTTAGTGACTTTAGAAGGTTTGGAAACTTGAATCAAATTGAATTGTTGGGAATGCAACTCACTGCATTTTGCGTCATTGCAGTATTGCGAAGCTGGAATCTGCAGTGATATTGGTACACAGTTACCCCCTGTCATTTTTTTTCTATTTTTCATTTTTTTACATTAACCATGTGTCACAATTTCTAATGGAATTGGACTGAAATTATAAGATGGCTGATTACCTCATCAGATGACTGTATAACTGTTATTTTTATTCTCCTCTTTTTCTTTGAGAGCAACCCAGAGGTGTACTTCCCAAGCAGCATTTAATCTTCTGCCACAAGAGGGAGATGAATCATACAGAACTGGAAAGTTTAATAAAATAATTTACAAGGAAAATTCAATTTTACTGCCATTTTTCAGACTCTTTGTGTTGTTATCATCCTGGGAGGAGCCTCCGTCATGTGAGCAGTGACAAACACTGATTGGCCAATAGTCAATATTTTATAAAAGCTCAATATCAGTTGACTCCTGCTTTCTGGCGCCAAGTGTTTCCTCCACACTTTTTAAGGTGAGACAAAATGCACCGGGGTCACAGGTGGCTGCCACTGACACGCATACACATCTATCAATACATACAGGTACATGCACACAAAACTAGCACCCACACACACACACACACACTCAAACATACACACACACACATATACTCAACACACAAATGGCTGCTGCATTTGTTTGTCTGCTCAGTTCATTTTTTTTTTTTTTTTTTTTTTTTTTTTTTTTGCACAGTCTTTTGGCACCCACTGAAGACTCCAAATGTAAAAACAGACACCGAGCCTCTTGGCCAGGGTTGGCACAGCTCAGCACAGCTCAGCACAGCATGGAACGGACAGTCTGAAGCACCACCGTGCTGTGGGCCTGGCCTGCTTCTAGCCTGGGTTTGGCCCAGTTCAGACAGACTTTTGGCTATTTGTGGCCTGGCTGTGCAGTCACTTTGGCCACAGACGCGCTCAAGTCCCCTCTCCTTTTCGGTTGGATTGATCTGAACACCCTCCCCGCCCTGCCACCCTCCCCACCCCCAATCCAAC
>OMLB01035267.1:0-12787 GCA_900302555.1 Myripristis jacobus | reverse complement strand
AGGACTGAGTCCGGGCTGACCAAATTCAAGATGGTTCAGAGCCAGGGACAAGAGATCCTAGCTGAAATCTCTGACAGAGCCGGTTTTGAATTTAAACTCAAATTTTTTCTAAGTTCACTTTTTGGTGGCAAGGACCTGCAGGGGTGATAAGGCCTATCATGCTCTGGGCCCTTGGCCGTATAGCTCAGGCGGTGTACTGAGCCTGTTGCTATTTTATGTTACTATATTTTATTATCGCTATCATTCTCAATTTCTATTTCCCTTTTTTATTGTCTGTTTTTATTGTTTTAAATTGTATCTTGTTGCTTTTAATGTCTCTGTAAAGCACTTTGAATTACCGTATGTTGAATTGTGCTATACAAATAAACTTGCCTTGCCTTGCCTTGCCTAAGACATCACAGTCTCCTGAGATCTCCTTCACTCTGAGAGCTCATTTTCCATCACAGGATCTAGTTTGAACTTTATAGTCTTGTCCGTCTTGTCCAATCACATGCCGTAACTCAGTAACTTTTACATTTTGAATGAGCTACAGTTCACTTTTAGGTGATTTTTACAGTGGTGCCTCTACTTGAAATATCAGCAAAGTGACGATAATTCCACTTGAGTCACAAATGTCCTCTTTACCACTGGGGAAATCAAATTCAGGTCAGCAGTGTGTGTGTGTGTGTGTGTGTGTGTGTGTGTGGAGAGGAAAGGAGGATACATCCATTTAGAACATGCAAGTTGAAATGATAAAACGTTTTTTTTTTTATCAAACCTTCATTTTCATCTCTTATAAAAACATACATGTCAGTACAGAAATAGGTTGCGGACGAACGCTTTAAAGGATAGAAATGGTTCTCGGACAGAGAGCGATCATGAGAGACACACTATTCAATACCTCACATATATAGAGACATATAACCTACATAAGTCCATATGTACATACACAAGTATATGTATATGCACAGCTCATAACCTGTAAACTGCATCATTGTGTGTATATTGTTGGCTGTTATTTTATTCATTCAATTCATTTTGTAAGAAATTGTTATACAATGCGAGCTGAATGCAGCTGGTGAATCATGCTGATTCTCAGAGGATCTCCAGGTAGATCGCTGTGTCAGTTTCAGCCCCGGCGCTGCTCTGTATCTCCCGTGTCGCTCTGGTTCCCAGTCCTCCCGGTCTCTCTGCACCTCTCCTCTCTCCTCCTCTTCTTCTCTCCCCACCTCTTCTACCCACCGGACGGATCTGGAAAAAAGGATGATTAATGGAGTCTCTCTCACCAAGAATGACAACCTGTATTCTGAAATGATGTGGATGGAATACCTGCTTGGTGCGGACGAACAGAGGAGTGCAGTTCTGGTAAACGAGCTGGTAGCTGCCATTGGTGTAGATGTGGGTCACCTCTGTGCAGTTGATGTAGAGGGGCATTCGCTCCTGATAGATCCCCAGGCCTCCAGGGTACACTGCTGGAGGTCTAGTCGGGACACATTCGCGAGGAGCAACACAAAAATTTCCCATCATGAGTTTCTGACAAGCATTGAGTAAACGGTAAAAGGATTTTGTCATACCTCACATACTTCCCGGCCTTCCTTCGGCAGCAGTAGAGCAGAAGAAGTGACAAAAGGAAAATGATGAAGCAGAGGACAATGGCAGAAATCACCATCCACAACAGGGGGGCCGTCGCTGTAAATGGGCAAAAAGCAGAGAGGTAAATCAACTTATAATTTGACACCATTTCCAAAACTTTCTTTTCTCCTCCCTCAAGCACACCCTCATGATATTTACTCCTCACGGTGGAGTTAAAGGTGCGGACCTCTTAGACATGTATTTGCTCACTGTTCATATATTATGATGTAATGTGATAATAACGTCTCAAAAAGCAATCAAAAGTGTGACATACACTGTTCTGAGGCATCAGCAAATATCCTGCACTGCAAGAATCTCTAACTTAACAAGTCATTTCATTTCATAATCAGTCTGGAAATGTTGTTTTTCCTAAAGCATGAGGAAAATCTGCCAGTGGAATGAGATAATCCCTTGTTTCCAATGTAGTTTCTGCATTTTCTTTCTGGGAACAACTAAGAATATGGTGAAAAAAGGGAAGAATAAGGCAGATTGGTACACTAGTATCAAGAAAATGGCACTTGAATTAAGAAAAATCTACAAACAAGTTGATTAGCATTGGAAATAAGTGGGGTTATCTCATCACACGGGTGGATTTTTTTCTCTTTTTTTGCAGAGAAGATTTTAAGAGGGTTTTTTTTGTTTTTTTTTGTAGTGTGGTTGGAAATCCTAAAGTAGGACCTGTTGATCTGACTGGCAATTTCAGCCTCACATCAGCACTCAGCAGCTGGCAGAATTATTTATGAGGGGCAAAACATGTATACAGTCAGAATGGGGTGCTCAACTTCAAACACTTGACGATAATGGGGGGTTCAGAAAAACACAACATATCAAGGAACAACCAGTGCTCACTAGTTGTTTTCCCAGTGGCTACGTGTTTATTCAAGCAGCAGCATGTCATTTCGGCACAAACCCTCATCAGTATGAATAAATAAGTAGAGAGTGCAGAGTGGATTAGCAAGCGTATGATTACTCCTTATTCCATTGGTTCACAAAATGTGCTAGAAGTGTAAAGATTTCAGTGGCGTAAAAAAAAAAGTGTTTTGTATGCACCTTCTCCTCCGTGCAGCAAAATGTAGGAGTCGTTGCCCAAGGCGTTGAATGCAAAGCAGATGACTGTCAGGGGTTTGTCCATGCGGCCCCTCAGGATGGCTGTTAAATTCCCAGGCTCTGATGTCACTGACATGTTGAAACCACTAGGAGGAACCGTCCCGTTGACACTCCAGGTGACTGCCGGTCTGGGGTTGGAGTCGACCGCACACTGACACGACACCTCCAACCCCTCTATAACACACGTGGAGGAGTGATGGAGGATGACTGGCATGTCTGTGGGAGAGAGGGTGCAGAGGAGTAAGAGGCGCTCAAATACAGGGAGAGAGAGTTAAGATTGAAAGATTGAAATGTAAAGCACCTAGAGGCCATCTTTTTTTAAGCCTTGCCCCCAGTGGCATCATGGGTCCCATTAAAGTTTCACTCAAAACCAAGCTAAAGGGAACTGGGACCCCTTTCAGCTGCTGAAAATCCCTAACAAAAATATATATAAACTGCCAAATAACAATGGCATATTATATCTATCTTTATTTTGGATGGAATATTCCTTTAAATTGTATGTGTGGCTATTGAAAGATGGGTGTTTTTAATTAGTGGTAACTTTCAAAGGATTACATTGTACATTCAAAGCCGTGGGTGGGGACTGTCCTCGACCAATCAGGTTCTGTGCCAAGCAGCGGACCCTCATGTCCCGGCTCACGTTGTACACGCGGACCGTGTGCGTGCGCTGCGGGAGGTTGACGGTGCGCCCGTGCTGGGTGTAGGACCAGCGGTACTCTGACACCGGCGGGTCGGCTTTACATGAGCACACCAGCAAAGCATTGCCCCCATCCTGGACTGTCAAGGTCTGGACCTGAACCGTCACCTCTTTAGGGGGAACTAGAGAGCATCCAGGCATAAAACAAACAAACAACAACAAACTAAACAACAACAACAAACTAAAGCTTTAACATAAAGTGAGTCAAATCCTCAACTGTTTGAAACTATAAAATGATCAACAGTATTATTTCTACCAATTGACTGCCAACTAACTATCAATCGACACATAATAACCAAAACAAACACCGAAACAGTCAGTCTGTTGATCTAACTGGAGAACTGAGTAGTTGTTTTAGTCATTTATCAAGTAAAAAATCCCAAACATTTGATCATCACAGCTTCATAAATGCTGACATTTACTCATTATACAGCTGGCTCTTCTGGTTTGTAACTTGCGAGGGGCATTTATCATTACTTTTGACATTTAATTAAAAAAATAGTAAATGGTTAGTCTAAAAAATGGTGAATATATTAATCAATAATAAAACATGAATTTATTGCAGCCTTAGTTACAGCTATGCTTACATGTCACGTGGACATCCTTCCAGGCTGATATAGTTCTGGCACCTGGGTAGCTGGCCTCACACCTGAGCCTGGGCTTGACGCGATACGAGGCGGTAAAGGACAGAGAGGCTTGCATCGCCGGCCTGTGGCCTTGTGGATACAGTGATTGTGCTTCCTCATGATGACTTCTGTTCCCCTTGGCTCCCCTCTCCCAGTGCCACTGCAGGGTCGGAGGTCGGGAGGGGCAGTAATAGCTGACGGTGCAGTTCAGGGTGACCACCTGTCCATCTGTGGCTGAGGGGACATCAGTGATAACAGGAGCCTCTGGAGTTTCTGCCAGGAAGGAACATGGCTGCCTTCATCATTTGTTTTATTCCTGTGTATTTCATTAAAGATCAAATGCAGGCTGCGACATGATAACTCTACAAAGATCAATTCATGGGACAAAACAGCAGTGCAATAAAGTCCACTCACCTGAAACGTCCAGAGTGAAGCTCCTGGGTTTCCCCCAAAGTAAATCATCACTTCCCTTCAGCGCTATCTCAAACATACGAGAGTCATCCAGGCTGACTCTTTCGATGTTCACTGAGCAGTCCCCGTCTGCAATTCGCCCATAAAGAGACGTGCGGCCTTTAAAGTCCCTGCTCACCTGATCTCTATCCTCGCTGTTGAAGGCCGTGCTGCGGAGAGGGAAGAGGGTACCGCCACCCCTGAAAGTCACCTTGACGTCCACCCTGGCCCTCCTCCCCCAGAAAAGACGGGAAGGTGTAGGGCTGAAGGAGCAGGGAATCACCACGCAGGAGCCCAGCAAGGCCTGGACGCGGTCAGGGACTGAAGGTACAGGAGAGAAAGCCTGGCTCCCCCTCCATAAAGCTGCTGCTGCTGTGATTAACAAAAATAAAATCATGTTTTGTTTTCTTTAACTGTTCGATCAAATTGTTTGGAAACCTTGCTTGAATGTGGGGAAATGTAACAGAGAGAGCAAGTTGAGATCGAGCTAATGACTTCCTATAAATGGACATTTCACTGAATTAAATCCACGGAGCCGTTAAAAAGCTCAACAGCACATTCACCAGTATGACGATGGCACAGTTATGATGAACAAATTTGACTTTGACGGATTACATTAAACTGCATTGTCTGCAAATGTGTAATCTGTAGTAGACAATTTTGCAACAGATTATTTTTAGAAAAGGGAAGGGGCATTCAGCACTTTTGGCTCCACATCGAAGCTCACTCGCTTATGGCTTTTATTAAGTCTACCTACAAAAAATAAATAATAACAATCTTGAATATAGTAATTTGCTCTTATCTCAGCGCATGTTTTCCAAATTTACTTGGTTTCAATTCATTGTCATGAACACTAACATTATGAAGACATACAATGTAAATAAATTACTGAAATATGGGTTTGGTTTGTTGATGCAGTGAAGTAAGCAAATATTTTATCAGTCAATATGCAGTAAAACCACAGTATATTCAGCATCAAACAAAACTTGTTAAAAAAAACCATCTTTCTTACATCTCTAATAGTAACCAATATAAACCTCACTGTTATTAGTCAAAACTTAAGCCAGTTAACAATTCATTTCCGTCAAATCCATGTACAGAATCTGCATTTGATCTAATATCTGCAATCCAAAGCCAGTAAATGAATCTACTCACCAAAAATCACAGGACACACAAAAAAGACTGTGCCCTCATGCATGACTGCAACCCTGCTCTGCTAACACAGACAGGGAAGGATGAACAAAAGGCTCAAGAGGAGGAAGTTGGACTGGTTTCATTGTCCTCCTTGCACATTATATTCCTCCTGGATGCATCCACTTACAATATTTTAGAGAGTCAGGTTTATTATATTTCTTTATTAAATTCCCTCAGGCGATGCTAATGGATCGCAGTGTCTTTCCGCAGAGTGGCCTTGTGTCCACAGACACACTTTATCTCACACTCAGGTACTTGTTTTGTATACAGAGGGGATATAATGTCACAATGTATGATGATGAGTTCACTTTAGACGAATTCAACGATTTTCTAAAGACTTGATAATGACATGGCTGATGCAGCTAAGTAAGGAAACAGTGTGCAAAGGAAAGAGAGACCTCAGCAAATGTATCTGAGACAACACATGACAAAGAGTGACTCACTCTCATGCTGTTGTCCATTTCCTCTAACAGCTTAATCAGTGCCTGTTGATCCCCTCAGTCTGCATGGATCATCACAACTAACCCACAATAGTGTGAAAGGTATTAATTAATATTAAGTTGTTAATTATGTATAACGATAAATCCAGCTGGGGAAAGTTCTCACTGTGGTTGGTGCTCATTGTAAGCATAGCAGATGTGTTTGAATAGATACAAATACACTAGAGACTGGAGGGCATGAACATGCATCCCATTTTTTAAAAAATAATACTAAAGGAACCGATGTATTATTTTCTAGACTGGCATGTTTCCCAGTGATCCCATAAAACAGGGCAATCACAATCACATAGTTCAAATCTTTGAACTATGGACTCTCTGAGAGGTTGTTTGAACAGCCGCCTAAGTCTCAAGTCACGGCACTCCACCTCCCTGCACCTTAAGACACATTAAACAGCAGATTTACTGCCAACAAGCAAGACTCTGTGGGCAGAACTAGAGACGAAGAGGGTCAATACAGGGCCAGATGATATATCTCCTTAAAGTAAGTATTTTTAATCAGCATGCATCAAGGCATTTGTAAAAAGTTTCTTTGTGCTTTACACAGCCTTTTGGCATTTGTTTTGCTGAGTGTGGGTGTGAACTGTAAGGTCAACAGTATTACCAAGGTGCCTACACTCAGGTGTGCTGTGAGGACTAGAGTGTAGAAGAAAATCAGTAATTTACAGCTAGAATCATTGTAAGAACCACTTTCTGCAATTTAGATCATTTTCATTATGCATAAATCTCTTCATTTTATTTATTCTTGACAGTGGCAACATTTTATAAGCCATGAACTCAGCTCAGCAGCTTCTCCGGTCCCAGAGGGATCTTCTGCTGAACTGGACACGTGACCACCCAGCACCGCTGCTGCGATGGCTGCGTGATGCTGAGGTGCTTTCCTCTGCCCACTACCTGTCCTTGTTGGAGAGGTCACCTTCAAATGCTGTGGCCCAGGCTCTGGAGACTGTCTGTGCCAGTGAGCAGAGTAGCCAAAAGTTCCTATGGGTGCTGAGGGATGTGCAGGATTATTACTGCAGGGATCTGCAGGTCTGGGTGGAGAGACACTGCAGGAGTGACACAGATGACACTGATGGAAGGCCAGAGCCTATTGCTGTTAAAGCTGAGGGTGAGGCTGCATTAATATTTTGGTGAGGTTCGTGCAGATTTGGTGGAACTAGTTATATAAAGGTGAAAGAAAGGTGAATAATATTGTCATTCAAAATCCCACAGAGCAATGTAAACGGCTGGAACTAAAGACAGTTGAACTTTGATGCCATTGGTGTGGGGAAATTATTAACAGGGTACAATGGAATTGCTCTCTGATGTCTTGCCAAGTTCTCTGCCCCAACAATATTTAATGCAATACTTTTTTTCCCCTCTGTATGATAAGCAAAGAGCCATTGAAGATCACTGTCATTTTGACATGCCAACCAAATCTGTAGAATCCAATGTGATGTTAAAAACTGTTATTTACAGGGAAGCTGCTTGAGTCTGGCTCTTTCAGTGAAATGCATGGGAACCTGCATGTGTACCTTAACAAACTCCAAGTCACACTGTGTGATTATTTTTTTCATTGTTTATTTGCTGCACCATATACCTACAGACAAGAAGCCCAAAGGACCCATTTCTAAATTATTCAAAGGGAAGAGCAAAGGATTTACTATAACTGCTGAAGTCAAAGGTAGAAATCTATTCTTATATCAAAACTAGGTCATAGAAAGTTATTTCCCAATTTCACTTCTCCTTAGCACCACGAAACCGTACATACGTCATAATCTTTAAAAGCAATTTAATTTTCTCTTCATTCATTTCCACACTGTGAAAATTAATTCAAATCATCTTTTCACACTGCAGTTAAAGAAGAGCTGAAACCTGGCAGGAGCGTAAAATTTGCCAATATCCGAGGTATGTTAACAACTTAAGAACCAGGAGGAATTTAGCCCAAATATATGCTTGGACAAAATATTAGTAATCTTTCCTTGACAGAGCTGCTATCTAATTCAAAGAGACATAACACCGTATGCCATATGATCTATTAAACAAATTTGTGTAATCCATTTGTTGTATATGGCTGTCTTCCATTGCAGTTCCCATTTCTGCCCATAAAACAACGCTTCTGAAACGCACAGAGCAACTAAAATGTTACTCAGAGGGGGACAGAGAGGCTTCAAACTCGGCATCTCACATCGAGATTCGCTACACTGACCTTTTCGTGACGGAGGATAGTGACTTTGTTGACAACAGGCAACATGAGTACTTTGACCTAGCAAGCAGACGAGCTCGCATCTACGTCCACCAGGCTTGCCAGCGTATCCGCCCATGCCATCTGCTGAGCCCCCAAGGACCGTCAGGACGACCCCCGAAAAGAGTCAAAGTGAAGGGTATTGCTGGCATAGGGAAGAGCGTAGCAGTGCAGCGGCTGGTCTATGAGTGGGCGCTGGGGAAGAACATGCGTGAATTCACCTGCATTTTTGACCTGCGCTTTAGAGAGCTCAATCTGATCGAAGCACCGTTGAGCTTACTGGACTTGCTTGGGGACCGGTTCCGGTACCTAAAGACAGTTCTACCCGATCTTTTCGCTTCGCCAAGCTCTTTGCTGTTCATCTTAGATGGATTAGACGAGTTTAAATTCCACCTGGACTGGACTACACCTGACAGGGACATTGATGTAACCTCTAAGGTGCCAGTGTCAGAGCTGATGCTGGCTTTAATCAAGGGGAGCCTTCTTCCAGAGGCCTCTGTCATTCTCACCACTCGGCCATCCACTGAAGCTCCCAAGCGATTCTTCCAGAGATGTTGTGTGGTGCTGGGCTTTGAGGAGGACCAGGTGAAGGAGTACACCTCCAAGTTCTACAAAAACGCTAAAGTGGCTGAAAAGGTCTATGATTATATCCTAAGCAATGACAACCTTTTTGTGCTGTCCTTCATCCCACTTTATTGCTACATCATCTGTACAGCAATGGCGGAGTTCTTCTCGGGAGTTCAAGATGGGGATGACACCAAGTCTTTGGAGCTAAACCCACCAAAGACAGTCAGTGAGGTTTACTTCTGCTACCTGTTTACAGCAGTGAAACACCATGCACTGAAGGGGAGCACAGAGAGGAACACCCCGAGATCTGAGGTACTCTCACTGGCCAAGCAACAGCTGACAAATCTAGGAAAGATGGCTTATGAAAATCTCCTAAAGAAAAAGATCATGTTCGACAGAGAGGACTTGCAGAGGTATGGTGTTACCCCTGCTGATGTTCAGAGCACCTTTCTCTGTCAGATCTTACAGTCTGTTGAAGAAGAGACAGTGGAGATGTTTTCTTTCTTCCACTTGACTGTTCAAGAGCATCTGGCTGCCCTTTACTGTGTAATCAGCTTCTCAAACCATCATGACATAATCGAGGCTTTGGATTTCTGGTGCTTTGGTCAGCGTCCAACATCCTCCACTGCCCCACCTTTACAAAATAAAGACCTAAGCTTGGACAAGCTGGAGAGCCTCCAGATGTTTACACGTTTCTTCATGGGAATTCTGCGATCAAGGCTAGCTGGTCATTTGAGTGGACTAGTCTCTTCACTCATGGAGCAAGGGGATGGTCTTCCTGCCAAGCTAGGTTTGTGGTTCCAAGCCCAGTTTATGATCAGAAAGCTGGCAAACCAGGAAGCCCTGAATCTTCTCCACTGCCTGATGGAGTTCCACATGAAGGAAGCCACCAGCATTGCAGCGCCAGAGATCAAGAAACTTAACCTGTTTAAAATGAAGCTGAGCGTTGTGGACTGTGCAGCGATGCACTATGTGCTGCAGTTTTCTCCACACAAGCTCCAGGAGCTCAACTTAGGCTACTCCAACATCGGGAACAGAGGACTCAGCAGACTGGGTCCCATCCTGCATCGCTGTGAATCTCTCTAGTGAGCTACACTTATAGTATCACAAACTGTAAGATAAGCACATATGACTATTGGACAACCACATGACAATGTTGGAAATGGATAACTTACACACTGCATCTGATGAAAACAATGTCATAACTTATTTTTTCTCTAATCTCTTTCAGTTTGAGATACAACTGCCTGGATAGGCAGGCAGCTATTTTAGAATCTGCTGTTTTGAAATCAAATGAATGCCAAGTGAAGAAGCTCTTGTAAGTAATATCTGAAAAACAGATACAGTATTGATGACTTGGAGCTAGAGCAATATAACAGGCTTGAGGGATGAAAAGTAAATGCACTGTATATGTCAAATAAAAGCTCTTGAGGGGATCTATTAAGAAATGAAAGTATCTATTTGTGCACTCAAGGGACGTGTGTCTCTCGCTATGTTTGCCAAAATTTACTTGTGCATCTCTGGCTCCAAGCACTTGATATGAATAACTAATCACTGCAGCATTATAAAATACAGCTCTTATATTCTGTCCTGCAGTATGTGTGGCAATAACCTGGGTCCTGAGGGGGTTTTGGAGCTGTGGAACGCTCTGGAGCACAACACCACTGTGGAGGAACTGTACCTGGACATCACTGGCATCACTGAGAGAGGCACAGAAAACATTGTCAACTGCCTCAGCAAAAACACTTCTCTGAAGACACTGACGTAAGTGGAAAATACACTAAGTCACACTCTGTATTGTCAGAGTTACAAAACATGAGCACACTGCCCTCTAGTGTGATTCAGCATCTTCACAATGACAAAGACTTCCTCACACCTGGCTGTTTTCTCTCACCAGGATTGTTGGGAATGACATCGGAGAGGTGGGAAGGAGGCGGCTGAGGGAGCTGGAACAGCGTCGACCGGGCCTCCGGATCATTGGAAACTTTGTGGATGACCTTGGTTTGCTCCAGGCCTACCTGGACTGGGTGGAGGAGATCCGGGCTGACCGGGACCAGATGGACTCGGTGAAGAATGCAGATGCTCTGGAGTCGGTCCTCAAGGGACTCCAGGTGGCAGGAGAGGGAGGGGAAGGGGAGAATGCAGCGAAAGCAAAGGAGCTGCAAATAAGAATTATAGATTTACTCAAGTCCTCTGCTGTAACTGGAGGAAGATGACCACAAGTTAAATAAGAGTACGGGTATGGCTTGATCAGGAGTGGTATACATATCCATATGTATAGACTTTGTGAAGGCTTTAATAATTAATTAATCAGTCAGTTTGAGGAAAAATGTAAAATGTCATTCAGATACAAGAACTGTAATTCAAATGATTTGCCACTCAACTGACACAGTAACAACAGCTTGGTGAGGGTAATACTCTTGTGTAAATAACAATAATGCTATTATTAAACACACATTCCACATCTCATGTATTTGCAAATGTGTGGCAACCTGGGTAGCAATTGCAAATGTTTTTTTTCATACAGTGGTGTTTGCATTAATTCTGACAGTAATCTTCTCTGATGTGTTTCTGTCAGCGAATAGGAGATTCATGTGCTATTTCTTTACAGATTTGCTTTTATTCCCTTAGGCGCGCTGTGGCTCACAAAGCAATCTCTCTTGACATCTAGATATCTAGACGACTTCCCTCTTAGCAGATCTGACTTGTGACTATGTTTTCTATTAATTAAAGATTAATTAAATCAAAATATCATGATATGCCCCATCCAGTTCATTTATTAGCTTATGTCACACTGTTAATTTCAACAGTCTAATATATATGTTTTCAATTTGTTTTTATCTTATTTATTTTCATTCGATCCTTGCTATTGCTGCCAAAACATTTTCAGAAAGTGAAAAACCCAATGACAATAACAATGGTTAAAATCCTTCATTTTTTTTTCTTTTTACATGTCTTTTACCTGTCTTTGTAATTACTTCATTCTCTTCTTAAAACTTGCACTCACAGTTCCATTCATTTTCTGCATTCAGGGTCACCTGTACAAACTGAATGTCCATAGAAATTTAATTTAAAGGACAAGCACATACACCTGAGGGCAATTTTGACCTGATCTGCATGTCTTTCAAAAGTTGCAAACACAGGGACAAACAGGGAAACATGCACAGAAAGGACAGTCACCTAAATAAGAAACTGACTTACCTGAGTTTGTTAACCCATGCATGGAAAGGCAGATTTTAAACAGCTGTCAAAAATTCAGTTATTAGGGCAAAAATCTGAAAATACACATATTGCATCTAGACAGCAAGTAGATGTTGATCATTTGTTTTTAACAATGATTGATTTGTTCCATAAGTGAAAAATTGATGTTTAAAAATGCCATTCTTGCATTGACTCCAATTGTTCACATGAGAGCAAAATTCAAAATGCTGTCAAAAATTCAGTTTTTGAGATACAGTTCTGAAATTTGCCACACATCATCTACTATGACTCCAAAACTTTGTCCATTTTTTTCATGAACATTGAAGATTTATTTACCAAGAATTTGCAAGTGTATGTTTATAGTACTGTTTAGAGTCAAACATTTTGATGCACTGTAGGCTCAATTTTTGATAAATCAAAAATCTGTGTGGATCGTTTGTGTAGAACAGTCTGAAGATTCTCTGTAGCAAGTTTGGTGACATTTGTGCAAAAATTGTGGGAGGAGATAGGTTTAATAAGTTTTACAGTTTTTGAAAAAAATAGAGTGATGGACTTCATAATTTGCAATAGGTTTAAGTGCACAAAAGTTTCTTCAGTATTGGGGCTACAGTTT
>OMLB01035266.1:14785-25964 GCA_900302555.1 Myripristis jacobus | reverse complement strand
GACCTTCATTTCTTAAAGTAATGATGGCCACTTGTTTTTCTTTAGTTAGCTGATTGGTTCTTGCCATAATATGAATTTTAACAGTTGTCCAATAGGGCTGTCAGCTGTGTAGTAACCTGACTTCTGCACAACACAACTGATGGTCCCAACCCCATTGATAAAGCAAGAAATGCCACTAATTAACCCTGATAAGGCACACCTGTGAAGTGAAAACCATTTCAGGTGACTACCTCTTGAAGCTCATGGAGAGAATGCCAAGAGTGTGCAAAGCAGTAATCAGAGCAAAGGGTGGCTATTTTGAAGAAACTAGAATATAAAACATGTTTTCAGTTATTTCACCTTTTTTTGTTAAGTACATAACTCCACATGTGTTCATTCATAGTTTTGATGCCTTCAGTGAGAATCTACAATGTAAATAGTCATGAGCAGCATCATGGCTCTACTTCCTGTCAAGACTTGAATCTCCAATTTAACATTTCACGAGTCACAATATGCCTGTTTCAGAAAATAACTTGGACACAGAAGGAATTCTGGCTGGAACATGAGCCTGGTCTCAAGGTTTTTCAAGGTATTTCCTCTAGTTTTAGAGCTTCGTTTGAGTTTCTAGTTCTTGTAAAGTTACTTTGATGGACTGTATTGGAAATTAGAACAGTGAGCAAAGAAATTTGGTCAGAGGATCATTGCTTTTAATAGCATTATTTAAAACATATGAACATGCTGAGCGCTCAACGCTGTACAGCAAGTTTCAAAGGAGCGTAAGAGAGAAAGAATGAGGTACAGTCATGCCAGACAGCATTTTTTTCATGTCCCCCCCAGGAATTACTCTCTGAACTTTTGCTGTTTATTGCCCCCCCCGACCCGACCCGAGGTGAGTGTATATCTTTTGTTGTTTGTTTTCTGTGTCTACAACATTTATTGCACGCCTGTCCGTCCTGTGGAGGGATCCCTCCTCTGTTGCTCCCCTGAGGTTTCTTCCTGTTTTCCTCCCTGTTAAAGGGGTTTTTTAGGGAGTTGTTCCTCATCCGTTGTGAGGCTCTAAGGACAGAGGATGTTGTATTTCCTGTAAAGCCCTTTGAGACAAATTTGTAATTTTTGATTCTGGGCTATATAAATAAATAAAATTGAATTGAATTGAATTGAACTGAGTGACAGGTGTCTACACCAATGACGTTTGAATGCCTGATGTCGACTCCGTAGTGGTCTTTTCTGCCAAGAAGTACACGAAAAGTCGAAGACGAAGAGCTGGATAACTTAATGAAGGTAAGAATAATGGTTGCTGAAGGGAACCTCGGATTGTCTTATTAGCAATGTTTGTCGACCCCGCGGTAACATCAGCTAACGTTGACTGATAGATTAGCCTCAACATGAGACTCATTGCCTAATAGAGGGAGATTAAACTCCAGTAGGTGATTTCACTGATCATGTCACCTTCAAGCAGAGAGGAGGCACTCATCAGTGAAATCACCTGCTGGAGTTTTGGGTTGGAATGAAAACCTGCAGCCTCGGCCCTCCATGGCACCAGTTTGACACCCCTGCTATAAAGCATCAAGTTTGCTGCAGCTGACAGGGGCAGCTAACAGCAGCAGCAAAGCTAACATCAGGACGTCATCTGTTAAAACCCTCCCGCTGTCGGACACGACATGAAACTACTCCAGTTAGCTTAAAATATGTTCAAATTTTAGAGAATGTAATTAATATTTTCTTCAGTAATAATGAATTATTTGATCCACAACCCATCTGATATGAAACATCTTACTTTTTATGATCTGACTGGCCTGATCCACCATGGTTAGAACTTCACTAAACGTAAAAAATATTGTGCAGCAACAACACTATCAGTATTATATTTTTTATTACCAGGTTACACTTGATTCTGCGGAGGAGCCCATGGTACTGAAGTGCATGTCATGCTCCTGTGCAGCAGGTAAGGCACTATGGTGTGAGTCCCTGACGATTAAATAAGTAATCGGTTGTTTATTTACTTAGTTCTGTGATAACTGATATGTCGTTGTTTGAGATGTTGGATATTACATACAGGCCTGCGTTGCTAATATGTCATGTCCAAGAAATTATGTTGAGTTGTGTTGAGCTTTGTTCTTGAAAATTCTATTACGTGTGTCGCCACAAGGGGGCACTGTGACCTTGATAATTAGGGGCCGAGCAGCCTAAGCTGCCAGGTCCCTCTTGTATTCCTGCATGTTCTTGTTTCTTTTTCTTTCTTTCTTTCTTTCTTTCTTTCTTTCTTTCTTCCGAGGACGTCCTACTTCCCATGCACGAAAAATCACCAAATTTTGCACAAAGGTCCTGACTGTCCCATGCCAGATTACCTCAGCTGCAAACACAAGCCAATAGTCCTGATGGTGGCGCTATAGCAAGCCTCTAAATTTCAAAACTTTGAAAATTCATAACAAATCAACCATATGTGCTACAACTTTGCACCAAAATGTAGCCCCGATACTGAAGAAACATTTGTACACTTAAACCTACTGCAAATTATGAAATTCATCACTGTTTTAAAAAAAAAACAACTGTAAAACTTATTAAACCTATCTCCTCCCACAATTTTTGCTCAAATGTCACCAAACTTGCTACAGAGCATCTTCAGACTGTCCTACACAAACGATCCACACAGATTTTTGATTTATCAAAAATTGAGCCTACAGTGCATCAAAATGTTTGACTGTAAACGGTACTGTAAACATATACTTGCAAATTCTTGGTAAAGGAATCTTCAGTGTTCATGAAAAATATGGACAGAATTTTGGAGTCATGGTAGATGATGTGTGGCAAATTTCAGAACTGTATCTCAAAAACAGCATTTTGAATTTTGCTCTCGTGAACAATTGGAGTCAATCAGTTTTTCACTTATGGAGCAAATCAATCATTGTTAAAAACAAATGATCAACATCTCCATGCTGTCTAGATGCAATATGTGTATTTTCAGATTTTTGTCTTGATGACTGATTTTTTTTTTTTTTTTTTTTACAGTGGTTTGAAATCTGCCTTTCCATGCATAGGCGGCTGCTATCATCTGATTGGCTTAGTCAATTTGTGAAGCCTCACATAAACTGACACTTGCCAATTAGCTCAGTGAGATAGAGCATTGTCTTTCATGCCAGAAATTGTAAGTTCACGCCTCAACTGATACAAAATGCACATTAGAATACCACCTTTCTTTTCAACTTCCTATTCTCCACTTGCCGCTCAGAATTGCCTAAAACTGCCTGGCTCCGACCATTGCTGCGCAGCAGCTATAATTTTGATATTGAAAGCAGAGTACAGACTGTAATCAGCAACACAATAGCTAACTAATATTGCAGCATTGTGTGTATTGTGCAAAATCTCCCATTCATGACAGAGAGGAAGAATATAAAACATCACAGATTCCAAAATACAAGTTTCTACTTCTGGCAAATCATGAAGTATTGCGGTAAGAAAAATAAAATGTTGTGAGTACTTGAGCCTGACACCAGAATGTTTTTCAGAGTTTTTCAGTGTATGAGCTATCGATAAGGCATTTTTTTTAGTTGCATACTATATTTAGGTATGTCTAGGCATGGAGAAAATGCATCAAATTCATGTTAATTATTACATTTTTGCATGGCTATGGATTATATGCAGCTAATTGTTATCAGTGGCTCTGGAGGTATACTTTAAGGCAGTTATGTATATTTCTAAAATCAGCATTTACTCCAAGGCTCTACAGCATGTCAATATGTGACTGCATGATCCTGTCCCACCTGCAGAACGGGGGAATTGACAAGCTAGGTGACTGATTATAATGCCACATGCTTTTATGTACATGAGAGAAACTAAGCTGGCACTTGTTTTTGTGCACAGAGGCAAGACTCCGGTGTAAGGGGCAGGTGCAGTGGTGGTAAGAGCCACCTACCACTTACTCATCACTATCTTAAGGATAATTACAGTTATTCAACCTCTACCTTACATCTCTAGTTGCTGCCATCAGGATGATTAATTGTGTGTTGAAAATTTCATTACTTCACTGTAGTGCGTAACACCTCTAGGTCACCACGAGCACTGCTGTCTAATACACACACATGCACACACACACCAGACCAGCAAATAATCTCCAGCAGTGATTAAAACATGTTCTTTCAACACAATGGCACTCATATTACAATGGGACCCTCCTACATGCCAATGTGCGTATTTTTAAGTAGCAAGAGTTCATTGTTAAGTAGACCATTGATGCTGCATTTATGAGATGATCTATAATGCTGAACTGCTGACTGTGAAAAGGCCTGTGAAAGGATATGTGGGAATTTTTGGTAGGCTGTGATATCTCCCACCTGGCATCACAACTTGTGTAAGTGTGTCAGTACAAGCAATAAATACAGCAGCAAATCCACCAATGCTGCTATATTTATTTATATTCACATTAATGCAATGAACCACACTCACAAAAAGTGAAAAGTAACTGCTGCAGTGCTTCCATGGTTGATTTTTAATTCATACATAGAAATGATTTTGGATGTCAGTATTCGAACAAGTAAAACGATAAGTATGCTTATCAGCAAAACAACATCCTGTTCTGCCTCTTCCAACGTGATTTGAATTTGTGAGAAGACCAGCAGTGAGTAAAATATACAAGGATGAAGTGTATGAGCGATGCTTTGAAGAATCAAATGGACATTTATAATTGAGAAGTCATGATAATTGTTCATTCATAGCTATTTAAAGATAAACGTAACTACAGTGCTGGTGCTGTTGAAAGTAAATGTTTTAATGGATTTTGGCCTAATGGTTTTCTCCTCTCTCTCTGTGTGTGTGTGTGTGTGTGTGTGTGTGTATGTGTGTATTGACAGCAACGCTTCTGGCAATATGAAATTATGGAAAGCTCTGCAGTGAGGTAAGGGATAAAAATTTGAAACACAACCATCATGATGGCAAAAACTACAAAAATCATCCTTTAATATGAACGTAAAGCTGCATCATCTAAAAACAGACTCTGGCAGGTGCTACATCACCGGGTGACAGAAAACCACCAGTACAGATTACTGATTGGAACAAAACTATTAACTGAGTACACTTTTGTATAAATTTACAGCTGTGGTATTTTTTCTTTAATGTCACAGCAGCAATTCAGCTATACTTCATAGCTAATGATGTGCTGCTGACATTCATATTCATTATGATGAGTAGACTACAATATTCCTCTGGTCTCAGTCACATACAAGCAGGAAATTCAGCTCAACTAGCTCCCCTGATACACTACTGTAATAAAACATCATAGTACAATAACTCAGGCACAACAAACAGACAGCGTCTCTTTCCATTTTGATATTTTCAAAGGAAGCCTTTTCAATAACGAAAGTGGGATGTAGATCATAGTGATGAGAATATTGTGTTATTGAACACATTTAATATTTCTGAAAGTGATGAGTCAGTCAACCCAGAGTGTGGTTACACTTCTGTGTTGATGCATTTGCTAAGTGAATATAGAGCAGGGGTCTGAACAAAGATATGCCTATTAAAAATAGGCATATCTTGTGTTTTAAAATAACCATTTATGATGTTGCTTGCATTTTAAAGATGTTTTTTTTTTTCCATTTTTGTGATACTTCAGTGCTCACAATCAGTGGCAGTAATTTCTACATTTTTCCACTAGGTGGTGGTCTAATTTTACACCAACAAGAAAACCTCTCAGAAGTCATAGTGACCAAAATGTTAACCTGAAAAAATATATTGCAGTGTTGTTAGATTGGTCTCTAAACCGAAAACAGGGTGCAGTCTCTACCTGAAAGCTGGTTAATTTCTCATGTTGTTTGATGCCTCCTTGCAATAAAAAAAAATGCATGTGTGAATTCTTAACTTTGCAGTAGTCCTTTATAGGGACAAGTGGCTGATATCTTCAGTCCTCTCCAAAGGCAATCAATGTGTAAATCCATTGTATTGATCAGTGCTGTTGCACACTAGTGCTCAACTACCTTTAAAGGATGACTCTGGAAGAGACATACAAACAGAAAGCTCACTCTTTAAATTCCATTTATTATATTTGGGTTATAAACATCACAAAATAGAAAGTTGAGCAAGGTCTTGCACAAAGATATATAATGAAGTAAAAGAGCAACCTTAGATTAGTCAACAATGAAGGAAAGAAGCATGATTTCAATCTTGTTTAAGTGCTGTACTGCAGTTATATTAGGGACATTCGTATTCTCTGATTCACATTTTAGTGCAAAGTTGTTGCAGCTCATGGCTCCAAGGAATTATTTAATATCATTAATAAAATAGCTGTTTACAATATATGTGATAAGGTTGCTCTTTTCATGTTTTTATTGCATATCGTTTTCGAACATAGTTTATTAGTTACAATAAGGTTTCAAGGTCATATTGTTCAAATTATCTAATATTCAATATATATAATATACATCTTACATTTCCAAGCATCAAATTGTATTATATTATTAACATAATTTCATTATAAGCAATATCAATATTAAAATACCTGAATATAAATAACATGCTGTACGCAAAATAATTGCTCATTTAGAATGATAGGTAAAAGAATCTAAGTCAAGAGTGGTCAAGCCTTAAGAAATAGCTAAATTTATACATTGCTTTGTGTCAAATGCATTTTTTTTCTTTTTTACTGAAGGCCACTTTCAAACAAAGCAAGTTACACAAGAATGACATCAAATCTGATAACATGATGAAACAAGTTGCAACTGAAACGCTCAAGGGGGAAAATAAAAGGTGGCTTGATTGTATTCCTTTTTGTCTACCAAACAATAACTAATATAGCGTTAAGATAAATAATCACCCACACAACTATACTTTAGAAATAATACTAAAGTACTACTAAACAGTAGTAATATTACAACTGTAACAAGGTACAATATAAGATCTTGATATAATATTTGGTGGCAAAAACAACAGAAAGTAACTGTTACAATATAAGATGTGGCGGCGCCTCCTATCTGTGGAGACGATGAGATGTGTTCCTCATAAATAGAGTGTGCTTCATATGTTTTCTGCAGAAACTGCACAGATCATACATTTTCATATCTTAAACACCTGGATAAATGGGTTTGTGCCTAATCTACATGCAGGCTAATAACTCTTCTGAGTGCAACAGGACCAAAACAAGCCAAAAACAACGAAGGGTAAAGTTCGAGTCTGTGCGTGCGTGTGTGTGTGTGTGTGTGTGTGTGTGTGTATGTGTGTGTGAGTGACAGGGGGTGAGAGAGACAGAGGGAGAAAGAGATTGAACTCATTAAAGTTATCCAAATTTTTAAACTTCCCATACTCCCAGTTTATCAATTTGCCAAATTATTGTATTTACAGTATGTACACGTAGTGTTGCTGACATCATTATCATTGCTTATACAGTGCTAGACTATATAATATCATCCAAGAGGTGAGGGGTTCCCACCCAGTCCAGTGTTCTCGGCTCAGATGCAGCCATTATCATACACATAAACTGTTTCCCTGTTCTCTTATCTATTGGGTAAATAGTAGTAGGGGTGAACCTCTTGTTGCTCTCCACAAACTCACATAACTGATTATAGATTTTGGGGTACTCATGACGAAGGAAGACTCCCCTGGTCCTGAGCTCACGCTGGATATTAACAAAGCACACCTCTCTAGCTTTTCTACCCTCCTCCCCCTCCTTGTCAATGTCCGGTGTGCCTGGAGGTGGAGTGAGGATGAGAGTTTCCATTTCATTATCCTTCCTGAATACCTTTTTGTCGGGGCTGGAAGAGGCCAAGGACACCTTTGCATATTTTCTAACTGTTGGTGCTTGAACTCTTGGTGAGGGTCTGTTAGGCACTAGTTCACCAACAGCTATGGATACATTCAGGAGGAAACATTCATTGGGGTCATATTCATTACCTGCCTGCTGCAGTTCCTTGCAGTAGTCACCTAGGTTATCCTTGAAGCCATCCAGCTCTCTGAGAGACAAGTATGTGGGAGACATGAGGAGGCTCTCAAGCCCAACCTGCAGGAAGTTGTCAGCTGTGCCAGGATTAGCAAAACCCAGGAAAAGAACACCTCTCCCTCTGGAGAGGTAGCCAGCTTTAGCAATACGAGAGAAGGCTTTATGGATCTCTGAATTCTCTCTGCAGAACTTGAGCGTGTGTCGGCACACGCTGCTAACACGGCCATACAGGCAGTTCTCTTTATGGTTTTCCCAGTCATCCCTGCGACAGTTTCGGGAGCAGTAGAAGGTGTAGCAGCTGTGACATGATTTGAAGTACAGGCAAGCATTGAACAGTGTCTCTATGCGGTTGCACTTCTTGTTAGCACAAACCATAGTGTCGTCTTCATCTGTGCTGTGGTCTGGAGAGCATTCTTCAGCACTCCTCTGTAAACCATCACAGCCACTATCAGGGTCTTTAACCGTGTCAGGGCTGGATTTGGTAGATGGGAGTTGTGTGTTCAGACATCCTGAATTTTCCAGTCCAGGGGATTGTATTTCCTTTTTATCATCTTCACTAATCAATTGTTTTAATTGATCCAAAAGGCCTTCACTTGATTTCCTGCTAGTTGGAGGTTTGTAATCAACAACAAGGTCAGCCAATAACTCATCCAGTTGTTCAAGGCTCTGTTGCAGGGAGAAGTTATTGTGTTTCCTGTCTTTGGTCATTTCTACTGTGTCAGATGGCTGCTTTTGATGCATTTCTCTGGGAGATGGTGGCTTGTCACTGTCCAAAGCGTCCCAGCTGACTGAGTGCATTTCACGCTGTTTGTTGTTACTTGCACGTATGTCATTGTCTGTTATGGTGATCTCAGGAGTTACAAACCACAGCCCACTCTTAGTCGTCCTCCAAGGATTACTCGGACTCCTTTCTAAGGAGCTCTCAGAGAGGGACAGGGCAGCATAGCGCCTTGGTGAACTAGAGAGGTTAAGTATGACAGGCTGAGCTGCAACATCAGAGGATGTTGTATGCCTTCCCTGGTAAAACAGGTTCTCATAGCTGCGCCCACGAGGCACTGATTGCTCTCTGTCATGGCGTGGATATAAAATATTGTCCCAAGATTTGGAGTGGTTTTTGACCTCTGATCCTAGCCTACTTGTCTCCACATTGCTGTTAGCAAACCAGGCGGACATACTGGGGTCTTGTCTTGCCCTTGGAGGTGTGTGCACAGAAGACTGGTTAGAGTAACCAGATATACTTGAGCGGTACCAGTCATCTGTAAAAGCCTGGGACATATGAGGGCGCCGACGGCCCTCTGTGTAATACGTCCTTGATGGAATGTATTGCTCTGCAGGGGTGCTGAACGACTTGGAGTAAAACACCCTGGAGCTATTCATATAATATGGATTGGCCCGGTGGTCCTCTCCATAGTAGGGTCTTGATAATGGAGTTTGAGAAAAGTATGACCCTGCCTCGCTTGTGGAGTAAGGTCTGCTGTAGACAGTCTGCATCGGCTCTCGGTTTGATACATGGTCTGTGAAATAGGACCTGACAGGAAGGGTGTGCACCCAGCGAGTCCTTGGATCATACTGACTAGTCAGAGTGCTACCATGGCTGGTTAGACTGGATTGGTCATCCTGAAAGTATGTTCTTGAGTAGGGATGAACTGGATATCTAACAGGGTCCTCAGTATAGAAAAACTTTGTGGGTATGTTAGGGTTTGAGTATGCCCTTTGCTCTCTAGTCAGATATGGTACTGTTGGGGACGCCATTCTGTGCATGTCTAGATGCTGGTAGGAGATGGGAGACATGCTGGTGGTATAATGGTATCCTTGTCTAAAATCTCCACTGTAGCATTCGCTTGGAGTGGGCGTTGGCGAGGAGACAATCTGCCGTGGTACATACAACCCTCTACTGCTACTGGACTGGGAGTATCTCTGCCAAGGGTTCTCAGTCCGTACATTGGAGACCGGCCTGGTTGTATGCTGTAGTACAGAAGCATCTGGTTTAATATCCACACGACATCTAACATGAGGGGTTATGGCTGGTTTATCTTGTTTGTCCTCCTCAAAACAGTCTGAGACATAGAGGGGAGAGTGAGGCTGCAGTTTGATAGGATGAACGTCATTCAAATAAGCCCTGTTGGAGGAATAGGACTCTCGGTGTGTTTCAGAAGTCCTCAGAGTGTCTGACGTAGCCTGAGGTGTATCCTTCGCCTTCCTGGCTCCTGGAGGGGAAACTGAGATTGGCACAGGAGTGAGGGAGGACTTGACTCTGGGAGCACTCTTAGATCTTGTTCTCTTTTTAGAATCAGACCATGTCAGATGGCTGGTTTTGTCTTGGCTGGTGTGCTGTTGGAACTGTCTAGTGTTAAAAAGATCAGGAGACGAGAAACGAAGATGCCCAGGTTGATCCAGCTCATTCCACATTGCATCTTTGCTTAATGTCTGATACTCAGTCCTCTTGTAAGGGTACTCCATTGAGGAAGAGAAGGACTGTGGATCGTCCAGTGACTCAATGAAGTCAAAGCTACGGCAGTGCCTTTTGTTGATGATTTCTGGTTTGTCAATCATTTGCAAGTCACATTGCTGGGTTGAGTTAAGAGAAATGGAGTGCCCAGTGATGGGATTTAGAGTATTGTCCTGATATAGAGTGGATACCAATATATCAGGGGGATGTGTTCGTGTCATCTTAAAGAAACTCGAACAGTCCCCATTCAGTGTGATTCAAGATCAACACAACCTGTGAAAACAAAGAAGTAGATGAATAGAAACACACACATTAAATGTACAACTTTGGATTCTGAAAAAAAAATTAACTTGTTTCTTCTTTAGGGCAATGTAAACAACAGTTAAATGAGGATGGCATGCAACAAAGGTCATGGGTCAGCTTTAAGGGTATCATAGTTACATGGTTTGTGCCTTAGACTGTTGAGTCACCTAGACCCCCCACACATTTTTAAGGATTTTTACCTTCAATTTTTTACCTTGTCAACAATACTTGGGTCTGACCAGTGCAGGATTTTTTGGTTGGATGCCTACAAAGATAAGCGGGTGTAAATTTAACAGATTTAGTTACTGATTTAGCCTACTAACCCATTTAACAGAAGAGTTTATGGCAACAGCCACAATCCGTAACAGTCATATTATGAGACTGAGCGTTAAAAATCTTGAGTTTAGTTTGCAATTTTGTGGAGATGTTTCTTATGTACTCTAAATACAAGCACTAACAAGATGTGACCTTGAATTATACAGGTGATATTTTGGCCCAAATTTCGCTAACAGTCAAAAGTTTTT
>OMLB01035266.1:0-11039 GCA_900302555.1 Myripristis jacobus | reverse complement strand
CGTTCAGTGCGGGAGCAGCAATGCAGTGCTCATCTCTAAATTATTCCCAGCTTAATTCAGGCAAGCCTCACAAGCAAAGCTGAGCATATCAACTTTTTGGGGAACTGTCTATAGTTTAGTGACCCTGTGGTGTAAGATGCCCTTGTGGAGGCGAAATGCACATTTTAGAAAGTTTGTAGCCAGTCTGAAAAAAATAAATAAAAACTGTCTGGCTTGGGATTTGTGTTAAAACCTTCATTCTCCCACAGTCTTGACTGGTCATTTCTGGAAGCTATACTTCCTCCCACACTGTTGGACGTCAGCAGCAGGCTTGGTGATGTAGAAAATCAATGTGGTGCCAGTGCACTGTAATTTGGAACTTTATTCTAACAGAACTACAGGAAATTACCTTAAATCAGCTGGGATTTAACAAGAATATCAATCAATGTATAACATGGACTTACCAAGAATACCAAGCAATGTATAACATATATAACAAATATGTTATTCTGGAGGACAGAGAGTAAAAAGAGTAATTTCCATCAGACTGCTAAAAAAAAAAAAAAAAAAAAAAAAGCATGTGTGGCCTGGAGCTGCTTCTCTGATAACACACTTGAGACAAACTTTGTGAATTCATAAAAGCTCCTGTGAGAACTTTTAAATTCTAAAGCTTATTGAAGTGCTCTAAAACATATCTGGTCCCAGGAAAATCACTCATGGTACGTGTATTTCCCTTTCTCCACTTTTCACAGTTTCCTCTGAGCTGTTCTCTACTACAACATCACAGGTTACACAGTGTGACACAGTCTCTCTTCTTGTTTGCAATGTTGTAATGCTAAAATTGAGTAACATTATGCTTATTGTAGCCTGCGCAACACACATCTGGCTGTAAATCTCACCTCGGCAAAGCTTCTGCATTGTGTGAATTGATGGTGGGGACAGCAGGATGTGAGCCCCAGCCCAGAGCATGTGACTGCCGCAGGAAAACTGCTTAGTGAAGCAGTCTCGCAGGAGAGAGTAATCTCTCCAGACGTACAGTGCTGATAAGCTGGAGATTGCAATGATACTTAACTATGACAGAGTTCATTTTGCTGCAAGAAACATAGTGCTCCCCAACTTGCACCACACCAGATGATGTTCAGGGTATTTCATATTGCTTTATTTTTCTGCCTGCACAAAATATTTTTCGATCCTATTGCAAAGCACCACTGCTAACTGAGACTCCATCTGTGATATACCACGTGCATGAGATATGATTCAGAATGACAGTACAGTGGATCTCACGTTGTCAGGCATCCAGCCTCCCTGAGAGTGGGATCTTCTGAGCATGTGTGACTCACCCTCTCCAGCACTGTGCATTGGCATCAGTTAGTGTCAGCTGTTGGTTAGCAGGCATTAGTGTCTGTCAGCTGGCTGCAAGCAGGTGTCTTAGGCACCTCGTACGCTCTGTAGAGAGGAAATCAATGACTCTCTGTTGATTAGAGGCCCCTCTGACAGAGATCAATCAGGCTTATAAGAGCACACAGTGACAAAATTAAAGTGAAACACAGCGTCACTCTGCCTTGACAAGCAGGCTTTCATCACATTCTGACATGTCAGCTATAATGAAACAATAAGGACGAATCTAGCCACTCTGTTTAGTTCCCGCACTGTCCCCTAGCAGATTCTCAGTTCACCCTCAGTTCATCGGCTATCTCCAGTGAATGTCACATGACACATTAAGTGGCTTTCAACAAACATACTGCATTTCTGATATGGTGTTTTCTATGTTTCTTGTTGAGGAATTTATATAAGCAATGCAGGGGTACACTCCCAGTCAGGCCAAATTGCTTACTGAGCCTAGACCAAAATAGCCTATGGGGCAGGCTAATATAAAGCAACTCTCACCTTCGGTTATATTAAATTGCAGCGATAAGTTAGCAGGAACACGGAAATCACATTAGAGAGAGATGTCAGAGTGAGCACATTTCAGTTTGGCCATGTCATAAGAAATCCCTAGGGAATCTAGAGATGTCTGCTGTCCCAGCAGTGATGAATTTTTCACACACCCAGATTTAGACCTCTTAGATAGACATGTGGGTGGTTCCTTAGGATCTTACGGGATCTATTGAAGTCTTGTATAAAATATGTAGATGCATAGATTCCAGGGGGGCTCCGGCTTCAAGGCAGGGATTGAAGCACGGGTGGCAAATCTGAAGACTCCCAGGAACATGCACCCTGTCTTTCCTTAATTCCAACCGAAGCCAGATTAAACCACAGCAAATTAAACTAAACCAATCAATCTTCTCTATCCAACTATCTTGCCCCAGACAGAGTTTACAGTCATAGCAATCCCTGTAGGGCACCAGCCAGGGGGATCAAGAGGACTATTTGAATGCTGTTTCAGATCAACAAGGAATTGAAGAATCCACCTTGGCGGAGTTTGTAGCCCTGAAGGATCAGACTAGATTATATACATGGGGTTGCTAGGCATTTTCAGTGAACAAGACTGACTAGAGAGACTCCCTCCCATGTTCTCTTCCATACATAGTTGCGCCTCAGTTTCACTTATTAATCATCACCTTCCTCCTGGGCCACTGAAACTGCATGTTCTAAAAGTGGTAACTATTTGCAAAAAGAAGTTGAAATGATTGCATGATCACTCCTTTGCTGAATCTTGATCAAATCGAGTGCTCAGCATCTGGAGAATCAAAGGTAGTATATTTTAATCATTGCATGCAATTTGCCTATTCTTAACCAGGGAATTATGTTTACTTTTGGCTGCATGGAAAAGAGCATTCCAATCCACTCCGAGTAACACTCATAAACAAATTCATGTACAAGCTAAGCCATTTGGGAGCGGTATCCATGGTAACCCACACTGAGTAGGAGCAAAAGAGACTGAATTGATTTCAAAGGGAATGAAGTAAAGTGCTGATGGGAGCCTTCCATGGAGACCATAAAAAATCTACGTCATGAGGATGAGAAGACAGGAGCTGAAAATTGCTTGTAAACCCATAACAATCTGTACTGTGTGAGAGATTCAGGAGCACAGCTTCCTGCCGCGTTTCCTTTCTCCTTGCTCTACACTTGAACCATGTACATTGTGAGTGGAAAAATCCCCTGTAATTGGTGCTACTTTTATCTTATGTCCCAGATTATTTGCAGCAAAGATTGACAACTGTAAGTTAACATAAGGTTTGCCATAAGGAGACCCCCTCTGGCAGCCTTGCAATGAGAGAAAAAACAGGATGGTACCTACAAAAAGACCTATACTCATGTGGGCAGATTCTCGAAGCTTCCTCCCAGCACATGTAGGTCAAAGCAAGAATAGTGTAGGTATTATTCACAGCTGCCCTGAGCAAACACAAACTCCTCTGTCTTAGTCTCTTGAGTCACAGTAAGACATCCCATGGTGAGGCTTAATTAAATCTTTATTACACACTAGCCTCTCATCCTTCATCATCTACAATTTTGGCTAAAGAATTTATCAGTAGACTTAAGGTCATGTGTGCAAACACGTTTATCTGAGAGGAAACACATTTGAAATTAAGAGACCGTTTTCTTGGTTTGATTTTGTACATAGTGCTCCTAATTGTGTGAATTATTTGTGGGTCTGTGTTGTCTGTCATCATATTGTTATGTAACAACCTGGAAATAGAAAGTTGTTATTACATTTAGAACAAAATATTCACACTCAAAAATTCAGCCGTTTCAAGCACTGATTGAGTGTGGATTGGAATAGTAGGTTTTGAAAGCATTGCTGTTGTTAAGGTCCTGCTATTCAAGACTGGGCAAACAACAAATTCTTTGTTCATTTAGGAAGCATCAATGTGATTCTTCTAAATATGGGTGTCATCCACCCTCCATTCACCACAACACAAGGGAAATCAACACTGTGTGCTGCACGACTATAGGTCACATATAATAGTTAATAACAATGACTACACAGTTAACACATTTATTTTATTCCTGCATTAAATAACGGAATTGAGCACTGAATGCTTACAGTTATACATGATGTCTGTTTAAGTTGTTGAAGTTAGTGAAACAAAAGTGAATTAACCCCTTTGTCTTTTGTTTTCCTCTTCAAATCCTGCACATCGCTGGCACCGTCAAATTACATGCATAATCCGTTTTGACATGTGGATCGTTTTGAGATTTAATGGCGTCTTAATGCTTTTAATTGCACATTCTGTTTGGGAGTAGCAGCCATCCAGATGCACCTGTGTTCGCAGCTTCTCAGGGCTGTTAAAATGGGTCAGCTCTAGAAATATCGTGGCTCAGTGAACAAGCAGGGAGGGCCCCTCCCGTTTTATCTTTTTCCTGTCTGTGACAGAACAAGACTACAATCCCTCCAAGCTTTTATTCCTAACCTGTAATATAATGAAAGTTTAATCCAATGACTACAGACCAGTCTGGTCTTATGCTTTTGCATAGCTTAAAATTATTGTTAAGACTGGACAGTTTAATTTATCACAGTGCCTATCAGGCAGTGATATAAACTGACCTACGTATGGAGATGCTCATGTCACACCATCGCCATTGTAGTCTCATGAGGTGAAGTGTAACATGTAAATGATGCTGACTTACAAAATTTATATGCAAAGGAAGCAGAGGGTAATTCGCTGAAAGAAAAGGTTCAACATGAAATGACTTCTTCCCTGTTGAGATGAAGGTCAGAACTGGTTGCCAAATTAAGATTTGCTGTTGGGATGAATAGCATAGCCCACTGAGCATCTAGATAAGAAATGCAAGCAGCCAGATAGAGCTTTAAAAACCACGCTGACCTTTCATGAGCTTGGAGCTATATAACATCCTGCCTGCGAATTGGATTTTGCAGTCCAGACACTTTTTGCTGCAATGAAAAAACTTTCAAGGGAAAAAGACATTGATCCATCTGGTAATTAAAATTGAATTCTCTCCCACACTGACTACAGTATACCAACCAAAATGTTTGGATGGACCGAGCAGTTTGAAAGGGAGAGAGGGGTAATATCTCCAGTTTAATGTCTGGTTGAGTGGTAGATGCAGTCATTGATTTGCACAAAATAAGCCACTGTCATTTTTTTGACTTGAGAACGCATATACTATTGTGCTCTCTGCAGCTGCTGCATTCAGACTTGGGACCCTAATGAAATGAAGAAGACCACTGTATTTTGAAGCATAATACATTTGTGTTGTGTCCTTAAAAACCATGAATCATCCCATTGTACTGAAAACAAAAGAGGGCCTATACCAAGATGCTTTTTATTCAGGATCCCATTTGTTAATGTATGCTATCTTAGTTTTGATTAATAGGATTATGCAAACATTGGCACCGCATTTATTGGTACCAAACCAACTTTCTATGCCCCTGTCCTTTTATAGCACACATCGGGAAGATTAACTACCATACTTGTTTCTTTATACAGGCTTTACTAACATGTCTTAATAACTTTCTGAACCACTTAATAGTTCTACCCAGGCATCCTTAGACATGTAATGGTGTGCTCACTGTAGCAATGTAAAATAAATTACATAATCTTGGTTAATCTCATACAGCACTGCAGACTGTGATGGTCAGACTGCAGGCCCACACCACCTTGTGGTCACATTAGTATGCCTGCCATTACAGCTACTGTGCAGCACACTTCACAGTTGAGAAAAGTAGGATATTCACACCAAATTCATAAAATATACAGCATGTTGTCAACATACCTTTCAGTTAAGCCATTAAATGTTTTGTTGCTCAACATAGCTGTGAAAGAATAAACTAAAAACAGCAAATTATCAGGGAACAAGGATGACGGCAAAGACCTGTGTCTTTTTTCTTTACTCTCATTTTAAAAAGCTGGAATCCCTCATACAGAGGAATATTTAGCAGGATCACCAGACAACAAAACACTGTCAGTGTCAGTGATACCTCATGGCTTGATTAGCCATGGATTTCAGCCTTGTTTTGAAGTATTGGTACAACTAAAACTTGAAAATGAACGCCTACTACTAGAAAAAATACGATGAATCATGTTTGATACTCAGCCTCACAGTCAATAAACAAAGATGCACAGTGACAGGGTAACTTTACAATGAATCATTTCCAGAAACACTTTAACAGTAGTGAAGAATAATAAAGCATAGTTGTTGTTGGTCATAGACTTTATTGAACATGTGTGTGTTTTGATAACATTTATTCTCACATAATAGAGCTACATTGCATATAACATTAAATAGTTCTTCTTTGTTATTATTATTATTATTTTTACATTTAATTCAATACTCCACCATGATTTACATTATGCAATATCTTATTTTTAATAACAAAAATCTCAGCTTTTTGTGTCTTGCATTTACTTTTTATCATTTATGTCTTTACATCTGGCAGGCATCAACTGACAATCAATTCACTCAAATTCATAAGGGATATAATCTTTTCAAAATGATTATACTATGCATTTAAAAAACAGTGAAACTAGCTTTAACAAAGAAAACAAACTGTATACATTCACAGTCAAATATATCCACTATAAATAATGCAAACCTTTAAAAAGAAAATATCTGTGAATATCAAAAATGGGGATAACCTAAATTAAAAAATAACTTTTTTAAAAAATAAATTGCGATTACAGCTCAGTCAGGAGATGTCATGGCAAATGTTTTTTTTTTTTTTTTTTTTTTTTTTTTAACATAGCCAAGGGACCTCCAACTAACAGAATGACACTTTTTAGAGATAAACCATCCATGCTAATTGAGATGACTCAATTTAACAAATTACACATTTAGTGTAACAAGCATGAGGCGCCTCTCATTGAGTCCTTTGGCAGTAGGCTATGCCACGAAAATCTGACAATCATGTACTGACACTGTCACTGTAAAAAGTTTTACATTGATGCCCTGAAACAAAATCTAATGCATAAACCTACAAGCCTTCAGATAGTCTTGATTTATATATATATAAAAAGAACATATTACCAAAAAAATAAAAGATAAAAAAAGATGAATAATAAATCAAAATACAGAAATAATGCTTGAGGACACATAATATTGACAAGCACAGATAGCAGCAGGGAATAAAGGTGACAATCTGCATCACTCAGAGCTCTGTACAATACATCTATTTGGCTTGACCAGTTACAGAACAACATTCACACATTTATGCACCACTTATCACAAGGGGTCACTGTGGGTACACAAATAGACTGATATACACAGGCAGCATGGAGAATCTGCAGGGGAAGTGGGGCTCCTCAACAAACTTTTGGCTATTGAGTCTTCTCTACAAAGCGTGGTATTGCCATACTAGATCCACAATGGGATGGAAAGCACTCTTTCCGGAAGACTTTTTCAGCGCCTAGAAACTTAAACTTCTCAGACAGACGTTTTAAGTAATAGCCAAGATTTTTTCTGAACAATGATCAAAGGGTAGTCAGTGCTTTGAAGGGATGGCGGTGGTGGTGGTGGTGGGGTGTCACAAGTGCTAAATCTACTGCAGAGGTGCATCCCACAGTTGACA
This sequence comes from Myripristis jacobus, assembly GCA_900302555.1. Taxonomy (NCBI): domain Eukaryota; kingdom Metazoa; phylum Chordata; class Actinopteri; order Holocentriformes; family Holocentridae; genus Myripristis; species Myripristis jacobus. Next base: position 3,589 of record OMLB01035266.1, on the reverse strand, counting down.
TTGCTGTGCCTTGACATTTTTTCTGCCTTTATTGTATAGATGAACAGTGTAACATTCCTTGGCTGAGTATGCTTTGGAGTACCCTCTCTGCTCACAGGCTGCAAACCTGCTGATAACTGAGAACTAGATATGGAACCAGACACTCTCTGCTGCACTGTATGATACAGACTCAGGGTTGGGTTCAGTTTCAAATGGAGTTGCTTGAATGAAAAACTACAGTGTACTGATTACCTGACAGGGAACAGTAATCAGCATAACTAGATTTACTACATTGTACTATCATTAACTACAGCAATGCAGTTTGATTACTGTCAGATGTTTTTGCATGCATTGCCTTTGAAATCAGTACAATATGAAATAAATACACACCAAATCAGAAGATGTCGGCAATGCATTTTTCCCATTCAAGCATGTTGTTGCATAATCCAAACTAACTTCAAACTACATTCAAACTCTCAAATTGTTGTTATCTCATTTGTCATGACTTGCCAGCCCTGACCCTGTATCCTGTTGTCCTGAATCCATCACAGACACAGTATCACACAAGAGCAGCAACACTGAGTTGCTGTCAACAGGCAGATGACTAAACCTGAAAATATATAGTCTCGAAACCTCAGTCTGTGTCACTGTATTCAAGTATTATTTTGTTAGACTCTGTGTGCAAATGCATCTCAAATAATAAATACATTCTGCTTCATTAAAAACATGCTTTTCCTTCATTATTGGTTAGAGCATCATCAGCGACCACAAAAAAAGAACAATGGAAGACCCTCACCCTGACACGAGTGTCACAATCAATTGGACATCCCTGAGACAACTCCATTTGATCTGACTGAACTCCTGTCTGTGTTAGGCATGCTTTCAAGGTGGAGAGTGTTCGGGCTTTTCTTCTTGTGTAACAGAAAAAAGGGAGAAAGTGGCAGCAACAACATTCTCACAACACCTATTAGGTTACTATACTAGCTACTTCAACTACATGTGACAACACAGTTACAAGCGCCAATGTCAGGGGTAAGAAATAACAACCATCGCCTTCTGTTGACATGCAGTTAAAACATCACCATGAGCAGTGGACAGCTCAGACAGATCTAGCATTGGCTAACACTGGAGATCCTACGTATGCAGCTGTGCTGAGATGATTGATTGTTCCCTAATGATTCATTTAAGGACCAACCAAATTTAAACAGAAAAATCACAATCATGTCACAGCACTAACAAACAAGTGGGAACACTACTTTCTTGTTTTATGTGTTATTTTTGTGGATTGTGTGTGAGTGCATGCATATACATGCTTGTGCATATGTGTGTATGGTGTGTGAATGGGAAAATGCGAGCTTGCGTGCTCACACAAGGTGCGTGACTCGATGATTAGATGAGTTACTTGAGCTTGTAGCAAGGCAAGGAATGTTTCAGACATTTAGTGCCTGTGTTTATTTATTAAATCCTTTTTCATTTTAAAATATTTCAACTATTTAGGCAGTGGATGTTTAGTGTGTACATATACTTTTCAGGGTCAATGTCCATGATAAGGAGGTGGCGTCCTGTTGGTCCTTGTTCGTTGTGGGGGAGAAGGAATCTGTCTTTCAGTCTGCCTGTCCATCTTTCTGTCAGTAGGAAGGGGGCTTACGCCATCTCAGTCTGAGAAGAGACTGGCAAAAGATTTGCGTAGATTACGTATGGTTTCAGCCCTCACCTCATCCTGGCTAAGGCTGGCCCGTGGTGCTGGGGTTTCTGGAATGTTGAAGGTATTGGTAAGAGACTGGGATTTGCTATAAAGAGAGGAAATGGCAATAGAGGAGAGGAAGAGGCTATTAAAGTCATGCAGCAAACCCATGGAATGATAGAACTGGAGAATGGCGAGAGAGAGAAAGAGAGAGCGAGAGAGACAGAGAGAGAGAGAGAAGGCTCATTCATAGATGACAAAAGCGCATTCCTCTTGTATATCATTCATTATCACCTTATCATTTCAAGGTAACACTTGAATATGATATGAATAGTGAATGACAGTTCTGCTTGCATGGGATGCATGTTTTCACAGGGGACTGATGACAAATGTTTCTGAAGATCCATGTTCAAGAGAGCACAATGCAGTATAATGAATATAGTACATAATCAAACTAACATAGCTAATTTCTCCATCAAAGCCCATCAGCTGTTCAGCAGCATGACATTTAGCTATATCCTCTACTTTCTGGTCAATTGTTGCCACTACTTAAAAAAAATAGAATATTCAACAACTCATATAATACTTTGATTTATATAGATGATTATCAGCTTGTAAACCAAAACAAACAGTAAATCAAACTGAAGGTACACAAAAGCACACATTCAATTTTGCATTTATGAGTGGTCCCCTATCGTTTGCTATGGAATGTATTTCCTTTCTAGCCAGTGGTATTACTTCCCATATTGTATTTCTTATCTGTCTTTCAGCCAGCAGTAAAATGTATTGTGCCCCCCATGTACATAGCATCACAGTGTCAGCAATTGCAAATTTTCACAATTTTGCATTGATCACCAGGTGTTTACAAGAGCTATCTGAAGCAAGGATTTAAAATTTTTAAGTTCAAAACTGCCTAATTTTCAGTTTCACTGCATATATTTGTAAGAATTCACTCTGGATTCATTAAACAGTGATTGTTCAAACTCCTGGCCATGAATGCAAAAAGTATAGTTACCAAATATGTTGTCACATTTTAAGTTATGTGACTGAAAGTGAATCAAAAAAGAGATCAATTACAATTATTTTAACATCATACAACAATATGTTTTTACAATCATCAAGAGTCAAAATTCAAAATATACTCTTTCAGTGAGGTTAAAACACTTTCAGTGTCATAAATTACAGATTATATGATAGCACATCAATTCGGGAGATTCAATGCTAAAAGTTTGAGTCAAAAAAACAGATATCACAAACTGAATTAATGCAATCACATTGTACTGCATTCATATGTATTATTCACCCAACGTTTCAAAGTTGAATGAACTTGTAAATGTTGAAAACATATAATTAGCTCTATAAATTGTATGGTAGTTATGGTTTTATTGTCAATGCCTGCTACCAAGAGGATTGACTTATAAGTAGAAGCTGGTTACCTGTGTCACAGAAAATAAGAAAGAATGTAACATGTTTGCACTGTGATAGACTCGGTGGAAAATGGTTAATGGACAACTGCAAGCCACCTTCCTCTATTCCAAATGTTACAATGTCACACAATCATTTGATACTTTGTGAAATGTATGTTTTCTGAAACTGCTGCTAATGGACTGGGCTGAAAAAAAAACTGCGCATCAGTACATCATGCACATTCAGGCGGATCATGTATCATCCAAGAGCATGAATAGAGTCACACTGTGGCATGCACATCTTCATACAGGCAAGAAGTGAAAGAGGATAATCTCTTCAGCTGTACATTTGACGTTATGAAAAATGAGAGGAAATAGATTCCAACTCATTCAGCATAAAAAGGTACTTACTTTAGTTGTGGAGAGCCGCCCATAGCCGGACTGTCCTGACTGGGCTTCTGTGGGGGCTGAGGCTTCTGCTGCAGTGGGGGTCGTCCTCCTGGGCCTCCCTGGCCTTGGG
>OMLB01035265.1:10427-25275 GCA_900302555.1 Myripristis jacobus | reverse complement strand
GGGCTTTGAAATCAAACTCTGAGCTGTATCTGAGTGGCTTTCTGAGTGAAACTTGTAGCTGTGTGTGATAACTTTATATAAACACATGACTAAATGTTGCTGGAGGGTTTTATTTAAATTTAACTACAAAGTGACAAATGATTGCTGAGAATTTGATATCTGATACCGAACAAACAAAACAAAAAAACAACCCAACGAGCAACAACAACAAACGAGGTCACAGACGCTCTTCTTGCTTTTTGCACCGACACAGTTCAGCTCTGCCGTGCGTCTTTGAGCCTGGACAGAGCCGAGGTTTCTCCTCACACCAAATCACGTCGCCGTCTTTCCATCCAAGTCTTCCAAAAGTGTTTCCATCCTCGCGTCTGCTCGTCGCCCCGGCCAAGCCGCCGAGCGGGGCCAAGATTACGACAACTGTCTCAGGTGAAAGAAAAGGCTCGCCGCCGCTGAAGCTGCGAGTGTCGGGGATCCAAAAATATGACTCGACACAGCTTGTTCCCATTGTAGCGATGAGAGAAAAACCATCAGATCGGCGCCACGTGCCGCGAGGTGAGGCGCTTTGAGCTGCAGAGTGTCTGCGGTGTGTTTATTTGACATAATAATCCTGATAATGGCACATAAATTCAGTTTAGTAATAACGTGGAACCGTTTTTGGCAGTTTTTCATTTTGATTTACAACTCCGGTAATGGGATACAAGCGAACAGCACACAAGGTCACCGTCCAACATTTCTGATAATGGCCGTAATGTGATCTCTTATCTGTAATTGGGGTTTTTTAACGATCTCGGCCAGGAGGCGGCGTGCAGCAATAACGCACAAATGTCTTACCTTATAGTTACGACAGGTGGGGTTGAAGGCGTTGGTGCCGCAGGCGAAGAGCGTCTCATCGTTGCGTGGCACCAGCACTTTAATGTAGTTGTAACATTCGTCCTGCCAGAGGGCAACATCCTCATGTTATTGTACATCGGGGACTGAATCGATGTCTGCCGCTAACGTTGCAATAACAGAATCAAACTTACAAAGCATGCAGTCACACACAACCTTTTTTGTGTGTGTTTTGTAGTCGTTACCATAATCCCCAGGCTGATCCTTGTGGTTTCACTACTGCTCTGGGGAGGCTGATGCTATGCTACAACCCCCAGTCTGTGTCTCCTGACGGCTGCGGCAATGATTCTCCTGACCTACCTGCACACCTCGCCGAATTACAAAACTTCACCGCGTGAGGAAGACGAGCACAGAGGCAGAGGGAGGAGGGGAACGAGCCGGGGTGAGAAATAGAAACGGCAACAGAGGAAAAAGAGGGAGAGAGATGTATGTGTCGGGAAGATAATACTCACGCTGTTTTTCCCTCTCACTGTGCACTTCTCCACATCCTTCGTCTTCCAAGTCAGTTTCTGAAAAATGAACCGACAGCCAACTGTCAGCTCAAAGACAAGCTGTTTTTCACCATCCCAGCTTTTGTTGCTCCCAATCGTTCAAGTGCTATTATGAGACAGCTGCGATAAAAATCTCATTAACTTCAATAAACTGTCGGCAGAAAAAACAAACAAAGAAAAAAAAAAATCTATGCAGGGGCTACGCAGGCCTGAGCCGGCCTGAGCAGCCGTTATGGTTCCTATACATTAAAATAATAATAAAAAAAAAATCTTCAAGAACAGTCTATGTCCATTTCCATCACAAAACAATCTCCACCAATAAAATTAAGTGATTAAAGAATTCAAATTTCTAAATATCATCTTGGATAGTGAATATATTAAACATAAAAAAGATATCAAAGAAAGTAAACACAGACAAATTGTTTCCACACTATATTCCTATATTCCACTCAGCACAATTATAAAAGCATGCAATGATTTTTTTTTCTCCCCCATATATTTTGCTGCATCACAGTGTGGAGTCGAGCCTCTGATGCAACTATTGATGCAACACTACCAGTTGCATATTTGTATAATCAAGCCTTAAAAATAATTCATTAAAAAAATAAACAAAACTGTGAGGTGGTACCATAGTTATGTACTAAAACACTACAATTCATTGAGTTTTGAAAGCTTCATGCAGTTTTAATATGTGAACCTTGTTTTGAAATGTTTAAACGGTCAGATATACTGAGCAAATTAATCAGCAGGCAGAATAGTGATAGGATCACAAGGCGCTCACAAAAACTTCTTTTGGGCAGTCGGCATTTTCAATAAAAGGTTCACTTTTCTGGACTTCACTGCTAACAGAAATTAAAATTACATTAAATGAAGACGTGAAAGACTTTGATAGGCAGGTCAAAAACCCAGTCAGAGCTGCAGGCGCGGGTGGTTTCCTCATCAAGACTCCGGTTTCTCTAAATTGTATATAAAATGGATCTTTCCTTTGTCTTAGGGAATAGTGAATGTGTGCATGCATTTATTGTCTAAGTGCTTTGCTAGGCTGTGTAATATTGAGATGCATTTTTCTATATGATGCCTTTTTAGAGTCTCTTTTTACTATAATGTTCATTCATATGTTCATTCACTCATTCTTAAAAAGCCAAACTGGGGACGTTGGGGAGTTGGAAACTTGCACTATACAGCTATAATCTCTATATGCAGAACATCAGCTTCATGTGTGTGTGTGTGTGTGTGTGCACCAACAAAAGCTAGCTATGTAAATTGGCACTGTCCCTATTCAAACAGATAAATACATGAATGAACCGGTCCGGATCAGCAAGTGCACGCACGGGAATCAAAGGACTACAGAGGATAACCGCCTTACGTCAAAGTCTAAAAAGAGGAACAGCAAATTAGCTCCTATTAACCTATCAGCCCAAACCCATGACCTCATCCTCCAGTCACACATGTGCACACACACACACACACACTTCATTGTAGCAGGGCTAGTCGCCTCGGCGTGCCTCCGCTGGTGGGCTCTGATAGAAATAGATCCATCAACTTGTTAACAAGGTCGGCCGGTTGAAGGTTTAATGCAGCGGCCCGCGGCCCCTACGCGCTGCCAACTCTACGGGGTAATTTACTCACCTGACTTCCCCCTGAGCTTATCAATACCGCCGACGATGATGGGAATGTGTTTGCACGGTCCCATTTTTAGGCATTCATCTGACACTTTGAGCCCCAGCATCTTGCACTATGTGAGCAGAGAGCGGATCGGCGTCTCAATCAGCGACGGCCCTGACAGGACCTGGGATCATCTCTTCACACGAGGCAGTGCTGTGCTAAAGGACCATACCGGTGATTCTGCACGTTTAGTGTAATATCTACAAAATATATGTGCCTCATGTCAAACCAAGCAGCCATTTTTTTAGAACTGCAATATCATTTTTCCTAAGGTCATTTTCATATCATAGTGGAATGAACTGAAAGCAGAGACTTCACACTTTCTTCACAACAGTATTCAATCACTGTGATGAAGTCGTCCACATGAGTTTCCCCTAAAAGCTGCAGCACCGTTGTGGTTGATGGCTTTTTGAAATTGGGCGGCGTGAAATAATCCAGCCTGCCAGGGAAAACAGTCCCCGGAGAGACATTTGCTTTACGCGGTCAATCAATTCTGTTGCAAAGAGTTTGTTAGCTGCAGAACATTAAACAGTTGGTGTTTCAACCCAAAAATTCATAGTTAAAAAATGAGGGATTTTAATTATGTGTTTATGAGCCCCGTCTGATTTGCAAAATGGTCTGCTGCAATGCAAAACGTGGGTAAGCTACCCTAACCTGGTCAAAAATTCAGCATCACTGGTCACGGGACGTTCCTGATGTCGTGGACGGTCTCAGTCTCATGATGATTTGGACGTGTCTCAATGAGTTTCTCACCAATCTAAACATTTTCACAGATTCCTTTGTCTGTATGTCGCCCATTTTTATTTATTTTCTCCACAGCACTGCAAACACTTTGAACAAAACCCTTATTGCACTAATACGCCTGTGCCTTAATGCCTTGGATGCTGACAGGTGGAGTGCATAGCTCCTGAAGATACAAGAAGATTTTCATTTCTGTTATCATAACTTTAACATTTGGAAAGGCGCCGTTTATTGCAGTCTTCATCTTATAAAGCGGGCTGGATTTGCCTTTATCTCAGTCTTGTCTTGGGGTCAACCCTCTTCAGAGTCCTCAGGGCCACAAGTAGTATGTTTTTTTTTTTTCTTTTGTCAGGTTGGCTTCATTCTGTCTATCTATTCAGGATACACGAAGACCTTGTACACCAAGTAAATGTCACTGAGTAGCAGACAGAACAGAAAACCTGCAGTTTTCTTGGCCCTGAAGAGACTTCAGACCAGAGTCTGACCGTAAGGAGGAGACCTTCTTGTGGAAGGTTTCCTTCGTTGCATCTAAAAACCTGGCATAACAACACCGACATTATTTTACTTTCATTCCATTCAAAGAACAAAAAAAGGGGGAGGTGCTCTGGGAACTACATTGTTTGGTTTGGTTGTCTTCATTATTCAAGAGGAGAAATTCATTTTGTGCCCACCGGCTGTGAGATTAACAATAAAAACATCCACACAGGAAAACAGAGCAACTGTACAATAATGACAGCAAGGCAAACATGAATCATAAAGACTTGTTCATAAATCCAGCGGCAACCGACATGGTTTGTATGGAGCGGTGGCATTTCCCACCATCTTCCCCAGGGCACTCCTCCTTATCTGTTACTTAGGGAGCAATCTTACCGGCCATACTGACAATTTTGTTTATCTTGTTCTTCTGTTTGTTGGAAAACCAGGACACAAACAGAATGCAAACAGGAGACAATCTCTAAAAATGAGCGACAGGATAAGATCACCAGCTCCCACCTTTCACAGAAAATCGAGGACAGCTGCTGGTTTGGGCGGACGGTCGCGTCCGACCCACGAATGTTAATGTTTGTAAAATACAAAAGGCTCAATCAATCTACCCATCGATACATCCATCCATATATTCATCTATCCATTATGTATCCATCCATGCATAAGGAATATGAACAGGCTCTCTCTAATTAGCGGTGAAAAGGGGACTAATCACTCTCCAAGCAGGACGTGGCGGTCTCGTTTGTCGTGTCTAATTTTTAACCCGTTCCTCTTCCCATCTTTGTCCTGGAGTGCAACATCTCCAGTGGGCCGCTCCTTCTTGAAGATCTCAGCGGATTCAATAGGAGTCAGCAAAATGGAAATAGGCCCTCCCTCGTCCACGCTCGATTTAGTTTACTAATAATTACTTATGGCCACCCAGGCCCAGGCAGATCAGTGAAGGGGAGAATGTGGATGAGCCCGGGATATGAGAGATGGGAACTGGTCTGAAATTGAGCCCAAGTGAAGAAATGGATCTATGATGAAGAGGAGACACCATTAGATGGTGATATGACTCAGTCACACACTAATGATCTCGCCCAGACGGATAACAGGAATCGGAAAATCAGAACGCAATAGGGGCATGCTGCTGTCTTCATTAATTTTCCACTCGATTCCCACTGTCACACTAGCAGGGGCAGCAGGCTGGGTGAATGGCTAAAAAAATGCACCGCATACAAACATTCAATATCTAAGTTGTCACATACATTACCGGGAAAAAAAAGACAGACTGGCATTATAGTCCCATTTCTTTCTACCACAGTCAACACCCAAATCAATAGCTTGGATCTCCTTGACATGGAGCGGTGGCCTTATGGGAATGAGTATCCGCACTCGAGGCTAATCTAAATACAAGCAAACAAAAGTCCAGGCCTTGGAGAGCTTTTATTTAAGTGCAATCATGTTTGACAAATGAGATTCAGATAGAAGTGAGCATAGCACTTCAAAAGCCACAAAAGCACCGCTCTGCTTCTATTGGATATATGTCTGAAGAGAGATTGCTTAATACTTGAATGGAAAGACAGGGGAAGGCTAGAGAGGAAAATAATGAGATACAAACATTACTAGAGCCTTTCTGTGTGAAAACCAGACGGCCTGTTGCAGACAAAAACAAGAACAAATTTGTTTAAACACCAATTCCTCGCATTGAACACATCTTTACAAAAAGTAGGTCTGCCCTTATTAGCGGTATATTAACCAGAATGTCCACAGCGTTTTAATTGTCTGTTTATAACCCTGGAGACCACACAACCTATTTTCATCTTAGCAAAATGATAGGAAGTAGAACCACGTAATGAACACTCATTCATCATATTAACGGTATTGCTTTTCAAGGATTGAAGAGCACCACAAAGCACAAAAAATGCTGGATTCTTACTGGGAGAATTCACGTTGATTACGGGAATTTGCATTGAGGAAATCAGCCGAGCTCGGTCTGACTTGTTGTGGGACGGCGGGATGTAAAGGTTACATGAAAAAAAAAAAGTTCTCAAAAGAAATGTATTTGATTCAACAAACATATCGACGAAAAGCTGCATCTCGGGACCGGGTATTGATTACGAGGCACTGGGCCCGACTTCCAAACATTTCCAAAAGATACCACGCCCTGATAAAGAGCCGGGCCCTGCAGGGCGGCGAGGGAGACGGCGGTGGGTTTGAAGTCATGATCATGGGAGAGACTTTCCTACCTGCTGTGGGACGATCTGCTCGGAGGAGGTGGCGAGATTGATGGCGAACACGTGGTCCCTGCAGGAGATGAAAAGTTAAGGCAGCATTAGTGGACCGTCTCGACTTGCCTTCGCTTGGCTTTGAGGCTTCTGCACACAAGCCTCCATCATGAACCTCTGAAAGCACGCCCCCCCGCCCCCTTAAAAATGCCTCCATCGCTTTAAATAGGATTGATGAGAGCAGTAAGAGGCGAGTTCCTCATAGACGACACCAAACGACGTCTTATTGGCTTGCAAACCCTTTCCGACTGCAGAGGAGACCATCAGAGGCATCACACAGCGAGTTCTCCAAAGCACTGACAGCCCCGCAACCCCTTTGAATAAGTTTGTGAAGTGAGCCCTGCACTTTGTTGTACGCAGCTGTGGAAAATATGAAGTCCACTTAGGTGCATTAAGAATCTCCATACCTTCTTGGACAGAGCTCTTGGCAGTCGCAGCGCTGCGGTTTGGGAGAGGGCCAGCGTTGTAGCATAATGTATTTTGCACAATGAAAACGGGCAGCAGAGGTGGAACCTCATACTTTTTAGATAATTAACCCGTGACATCTTGATCAAGGGAGAAGCTATATGAAATGAGGCTGGAAGACACTCTGTAATGATTTGTAAAAGTCCTGCTGATACACTTGGAGGAGGAAAGAGCCTACGCTGACCAGGAGCCGTCGCTTCTGAAATACCAGAATTTACTTTGAAAAAAATACAATAAAAACAAGACAGTCAGAAACTTGATATTTCCATCTCTGTCTGTCTTCAAGGCCTCCGTCTCAGACATTCACAGACACACATGCAGCTGTTTCACAACTAAACGACGGCGCTAACGTCTGTATCGGAGGTGCCATGTGTTTTCCTTGCATGTTGTAATTACTTTCTGTGGTGTCCTTGTCATATCATTTGTCATGCTGTTTGCTGTCTCCAAGTCTTTATGCCCGTCCTGCGCTGAGCTGCTCCTCTTTGTTTTTCTCTGTCGCCTCTTGCAAACTGCTGGCAATCTTGTCTCATCTCCCAGGTTTTTTGTTTTGTTTTGTTTTGTTTTAGTTTGGTTTTTTGCTCCTTTTCCCCCTAGTTCCAAATCATACCTTTTGCCTTAAGCCTGGCTATCAGGATACTGTGAATAAAAATGTTCTTCTGAGTCAACTGGCCTTAAAAATAAAGGTATAATGAATAAAAGATTAGATGAAACTTCACTGATTCCTATGGGGGGTATTAGGCAACTTAGCAACAGAGAGGAGCATATAGATTAGAATAGAAAGCAATAGCGAGAGCTGAATATAATACACCTAGTAAAATACAGCATTTTGGGTTTTTTTCTTTGATGGTTTACAGGTCTGAAGCAAACACATCACTCTGGTTGTTGTTCACATGAACCAGGGTTGCAGACAGAAGCTGTAATACATCAGTGTCTATAGGAGCTAAACATCAGCACTGACGTACTGTATGTGAAAAGGTGAATATTTGCATTTTTACACATGCAGAATGCTCTGAATGAGTCTGGATATGCAAATTTTCATTGTTAGCATATACAGATGTAAGATGGCATAACACGGACGCATCAAAGATCGGCGATTAGATGCTAAACAGCGGTTAAACAGCAGGGTGGCGATATCAGATCGTGCATGTCGGTGCAGCGGCAGGCAGACGCTGATGCCTGACCTGGCAGCGATGTAGAGCATATGGTTGATCCTCAGCATCCTCTGGAAGTCCAGGCCCAGGCGCACCGTGTCGTTGTCAGACATGAGCCCCTGGAAGCTGGGGTAGAGGTAGGAGTCTGTGTTGGGAGAGGGAGAGAGAAACTGAAATCATTCACGTTAAACTCAGTGCCAGAAGTTTCCATCTGATGTCTTCCCAGCGGGGAATCTTCATTCAGATGTTTAGGTTGGGAAAACATGACACAAACGACAATCCACTATTGTTAAAAACTGGAAAAAAAATCTCTTTTAGTCAACAAGCAAGGGGAAAAAAAAAGATTTTGACTTTTAATGAGGAGTGTCTTTTCAACTTTCAGATCTGATTGTGTTTATTTCAGCTCAACATTTAGTAACACAGAATCAGTAACGGATGAAAAAATATCACACCGGTTCAGTTTAAGAAAAGCTGGACGTGGGTTACAATTTGGCCTATTGTACTGAAAACACTGAACATGTATGCTAATGTGTGCCTGTGGGGGTGGACGAGCAGGGGAAAAGTAGCCTCCAAAGCTGCAAATAAGATGGTCGTGTCATAGAAGTCAGCCTGATTTAAATAAATGACTGCTGGTGAGCATTTCTTAACAGACCTGTCTGGGGAACATGCCAAATGAGGACAAGGCCACAAATGAAAGGAATGTGTATGGAAAATGGGATCGTCTGGTAAACCGAAGCTTAAACGGCTTTTTTTTTTTTTTGGTGGTGGAGGTCACAAAGTCCACAGTTTAGTGCTGTCATTAATGCAACATGAGACACAAGCAGTCTGAATGCATTCACCCATTCAGGTCTTAAATATTTGTAATCCACATGAGACTGGCTTTTAAATAAGGGGGAAAAATCCCTCTTACTACAGACAGAAAGTGAGCATGTGATTCCCTGGCAATCAGGTGCACTCGTGCATAAAAAAGACATATTATACGTCTGTGGGCAACAGCACAAAAACAATGAAATAAGATGAACTGAGAGAAGTGCTGCAGTGAGAGCAAAGGAAAAGGGTGATTTAATATCAGCTCTAGGTTGCACTGAGCCCTATTTTCATTTGTCTTTGTTTCTCCTCCCCCCTCTCTGCCATTTGTAGCTCCGGTGGAATGACTAACTCGCTACAGACAAATTTTAATTCAGACTGTGGCAGTTGGTGTCCAGTACGTTAATCATGGGGCAGTGACAGCCAGGCAATAAACAAACATGACTCACAATCACTTGATTCAAAAATCTGGCACCCCAGTCTGAATGAAATCAGCCTGCTCATTTCTGACACCAGGCTGTCTGCTACATCAAAGAAACGTGCCGTTTCCAATTTCTCCGAGCAACGCCTCAGCGCCGGGCCAGGGTGCAGCGGATCTGTAAAGCACTGTATTAAGTGCCCTGCAGCCTCCCATCTGACCTGAGCTGCTGCTGAATTAGCAATCCCCCGCTAGAAACACACCACAATCTGAAATTACTCCCTCTACGGGGAGCCGTACATTCCCCTAACCACTCGTCTCGAATCGACTCTTTAAAGATTTAAACTCCTAATGACTGGCTGAGTGGTGGACCTTGCTGTGCTGTCTGGCGGGGAGACTCCCAGTGGCTCGCCCGCCCACCCCCTAACCCCCCCATGGCGAATGAGATCCTCTAATTACTCTTCAGCACTTTTACTTCCTTTAAAGTTTCGGGGCGCTGCTCAAGGCAATATTCTCCTTAGTTTGCCACAATTAACCGGAGCGGGTGAGGGGGCCCTGAGACGGGGCCGTGCTGAAGACCCGAGTGACCCCGCCGCCTCGTTTCTGAGCCCCACGACAAACATCTGCCCTGTGTCTTCTTTAGCACACATCTGCTGGAGCAATGCATCAGTTTCACAACACACCGAGTCCATGTTTTATTAAATATCAGATAATATCCTCATTGACCACAGCTACTTAAAAACAGCTGCTAAAACCTGCAACGAAATTGAAACTGCAGTGCATTTTTTCCGCTTATACCCCTTTTCCCCTGACCCAAAACCCCACCACCATTCAAGACTTGAGCTGCGATCATTTCTATTTCCATATCGTCCACTGATGACGACCTGAGATCACTGATAGGCGATCTGATTGGCCAGGGGGGCGATCACAGCACACCGGTGAAACGTCAGCATGGATGTAGGCTTGCACATATTACACAGCCTCTCTGCAAACTGTGCAAAACTTGTGTGCCAGTAAAGGACAGACCACTGAACACACACACATGCACACACATAAACATCACAATCCAAATCATATCTATAAAAAGGTACATATCTATATCTACTCTCACGGAGGGCAGAGCAAAGTTTCGGAGAGGAGAAAGGAGATGCGAGGTGTCAGATCCACGGAAAAGAGATGGCAAACTGGTTCGTAATTAAGGATTTAAAATTCACTTGTCACTCGAGCTGATTAACAGGGCTCAGTGGGCGGACACACAGCTCCACCAGCAACATCACTAAAACGCACAGCAGGGGACAAGTTCTGGAGATTATTTTTAAAACATCTTAGTTCTGACGATTTAGTTATTATCACCTACACATCGGCGTAGGAAAAAAAAAACACAACTGTCAATCATCCCGTCAATCGCTCATATAACGATCCGAATCCGGCTACAAAACCAGGTAATCATTGGCTCAGTGACACAGGACATGCGCTACATCTTAACCTACAGCACGATTTAGGATAAATGATCGATAAATCACCATCTTTCTGGGTGAACATCAGAGAAAACGCTGTTCTGTTCTGTTCTTCTGCTAATGTAAATGGTGTCACCTGCTTTTTTCAGTGGGCAGTTGGAAAGGCACTGTAAAAACTAGGTCCTTGGTGTAAAAGTGGCACTAATTGTTCATCAACAATTTTCTGTGAATTAATTCTTCAATTAATCTTCCGCAGAATAGGAGAGGTGGGCCATCCTGCCGTTCAGGGGAGAATTTTAATGTCCCATAAGAGCCTGAATCATTTGTTTCTCCTCTCTAGTCGAAGGTGTTGTGTTTAAATCTTGGCACATGGTTTGAAATCACTATTATAGCCACCACAAACATTTTGGAGCAAATACTGGATATGTGCGTGATAATTTACAGATATTCAATTTGACTGCAAACTTTAGCCACTGGCACCACCTCCAAAAGACAAACATCGGTATCAGCGTTCGAACTTCATGACAGAAAAGTGGGGAAACATTAAGGCGAGTCATCTGCTCGCTGCCCCTTTAAAAAAGTAGTAAGGGAGGAATGATTTCCAAGACTTTGGGCG
Organism: Myripristis jacobus; assembly: GCA_900302555.1. NCBI lineage: Eukaryota > Metazoa > Chordata > Actinopteri > Holocentriformes > Holocentridae > Myripristis > Myripristis jacobus. Next base: position 13,826 of record OMLB01035265.1, on the reverse strand, counting down.
GCCGATGCATTACCATACCTAATGGACGTGGCAGCGAGTTGTGAGGAGCCTTCTGCCACGCTGTCACCTGCTGGAACCAGAGGTGACAAATGGCTCTCATTACACCTGGGATGGAGCTCCACATATAGGACTATTAGGGCGGCTATTTCTGCTAATGGTTGCGTTACTCTCTTCCAGATAGATCAATTACAGTGTGCGGGCCATGGTCTCAGCCACCTCTTAAATCAATTATGGGCCATTACATTTACCAGCCAGGACCTCCTCTGCAGACCTCCCAGGTGATTGGGTGCCGCTGATGGGCCCCCAGGGTGGTCCAATGAAGCAGTGCAATAAGTGTGTCGCTGTAGTCAATAATCCTCCATGGTCAAAATATTAGCTTATAATCTTGGAACTGCGCTTTGCACTTGGCAATTCTCACGCTACAGTCACACCGACAGAGCTTTTCTTCGGTCTGAGCTAAGGCGGAAAAATGATCCTTTGCTGCATTTTGCGTTTTCACAACCTTCAAAATAAAAGTCGAAGCTTGCTCGCTGGACGGAGTTTATGAGCATCACTCAGGCCGGCCGGTTCGTTTGGTTGTGTTCGACTTTGCAAAGATGAATAACTAAAAATCCTAAAAAGCTAAAAATAGTATTATAAATGTTTCCTGTTGTTGGATCTGATTATTGTCTCATTCCTGACGAACAGGAGCATGGAAGAGGACTGTCTCACTGTGTTTAACTGGTGCCAACCAAGTTCAAATGGCCTTGTTCTCATGTGTGTGTGTGTGTGTATATTACGCCTATGCCCGGTGTGCCGCTTGCTTCACTTCATCTATTCCTGCGGCGAGGATTAAGGGCAACTTACGTTCTCTCCCCACGATGCTGATTGGCTCCAGGTCTTGGGGGAAGGGCGTGGCTCCTGAGGACAGCTGAGGTAAGACGGCGGTTAAGGTGAGCGCCAGGACCACCAGCAGACGGGGTCGAGGCGAGCCGGGGACCAGCCTCATTTTGCCAGAAGACGGGGCCTCAGCAGAAACACATGGCCAGCAGCTGATTCACCTCCACCTGAGAGGAGGCGGGAGATCAGCGGGGTTAACACATCAGAATAATAAAACCAACTCTGCATTTTTACAGTCGCACTTCTGTGAATATATATTGCTGCTCACGTCGCAGTGCTAGACGTTGAGGAGTACATTATAGCTGTCTTAATCCTTATTATATGAGCCTCATACATTAAGGCAGTTTTTAATCATTGTAAAAATTAACATGCAATGATAATGCGACTGAATAATGGCAGCAGCAACTTTTTAAAGGTGGCAGCTAAGCTCTTATTAGCATGCAATGCCTCATGCCAATGCGGCGATGTGATCGAGTGTTAGCCTAACCGCCAAGATGTGAGTGCAGACAGACACATGCAGAGAGAGGGGGATAGAGTGAGAGGGGAAGGAGAGAGAGAGAGAGAGAGAGAGAGACGGAGAGGGAGTGAAGGAGGAAGCAACAGAGACAGGAGGCAAGCCGCGAGAGCCCGGGCCGACGGGACGCCTGGCTCATTTACGAGCTACTAGTCTTTCACAGGTGACTTGGCACAATTAAAGCTTCGCCCCACTGTGGAGAACACCTCGTCCTGCCCACTGTGACACCTAATGGACGCACCAACTACTGAGACCGATGGACAAAGGGAAATAACTGAAAAATTAAGTAATAACCTGTGACATTTTGATGGGAATACATTTGCTGCTGTTGCTATTGTCATGGCAATTCAACCTCAGGCAAGTTCATGAAAGCTATTATATTTGCTGTTGTTGGTCTCAGCAACCAGTGTGGTGTGCTGTAGGTCTTTCCATGGAAACTGAATGAAAAATGCAGGTGCACAGGTAAAAATGCATCTCCTGTTCCCAGAGGCAGCAGAAGAGGTTGTCTCGGAGGTTTACATCAGCAGCAACAGCAACCGTGGCTGACAACACCACGGATCAAAAGACAAAGACGAGAGAAACCTTCGCTTTATCAACAGAAAAATCAAGGAAAAAAGATGCGCTGATTGATTGACATGTGAGCTTTAGCGCAAAGCCCACGGAACGCCGCGCACCAGTGAAAATGAGCTTAAGGAGGAGCACCGAGAATGGCTTCGCTGAAAAGTTCAAGCTCAAGTTCGAGTGAAGTTTCAGTCGGGGAATAATTAACAGCTCTGGTGGTGCACCAGTCTGGGATTGTGTAGAAATGCTAATTTTCACATCTGCTTGATATCTGAGGGAAGAGACAGCGACAGATGGATGGCACGGGGATTTGTTGAAACAAACTTCAAAATGTGATGACCTGCGCTCAACGCCAACTTATTAAGGGCAGTGTGTCCTCCAAGGAGGTTCTTACAAGCCATCCCAAGTTTATGTACTGTGTCGCCTGGCAATGGCACCGGGGCCGCGTGGTCTTAAGTGGGAGCAGAAAATTAAGTCAACAGAGACATGAACTGCCATCAATATTGATAACGGTGCGCTTCATTGAAATGCGAGGAGGAAGGCTGCATTTAGCGATGAGGTCAAGCGATGATCACACCACCGTAAATCGAGGGGAGTGGGTGGGTGTCTGTTCGTGTTTACTTTATGAATTACAGCCGCCTGTGTGTCCTGCTTTAGGCGATATATATGAGGACAATATCCCTGATGGATTAGGCACATATGCCGATTCGGCTTTTTTTTTTTTTCCCTTTAAATTCCACATGCAGCACAGCAACCTGAACCAACTAACTCTGTTAAAGTGGCATCATCCTGAGAGGCAGAGCCATTAAAAACTTCACTTAAGATGACAAAGCCTGTGAGGGAAAGGAAAGGCTCAAGCGAACGTTGCTTATGTAAATACTTAAATTACCTCCAAAATATCTCTAAATTACAGCCAAGATATGCAAAACAATCCTAAGTGGCATTGTTTAAATGATCTGCATAACTAGCGCGCCTCTGTTGTGAATATCCGTGGAGATTGGCACCTAGAAAACAAGAAGGGAAAGGAAAGGAAAGCAGAGATCATTTATGAACAAGCTGCAGGATACTTAACCAAAGGAAGGCAAACCCAGAAGTGTGTGAGGATGACTCATGCAAAACTGTAGTGAGTGGAGGAGCTTATGCAAGACCAGTAAGTCTCACTGAAACCCAGGCTTAAATTTCCACTACAAGCCAAGGCACAGACAGCATGAAGTCTGCTTGATGTGTTTATCAGCACCCTGAGCTGCTGCCGTATGAGTTTTGCGAGTCTTAACAGCCTTAAAGGAGTGATTCTCACTTAAGCTATGATGAACTGCACAATGAAATCCATTTGGGCTGAAGCTGCAGTAATGTTATGTAAACTAGCATAACTGTCTTTGATCTGATGCTCACACTTTTGTTCTGGTTTGGCACTGAAATGACTGGAGGAGGCAACAGAGAAAGGA
>OMLB01035265.1:0-10407 GCA_900302555.1 Myripristis jacobus | reverse complement strand
AAGCCCCCCCCCCCCCCACCAGCACCATCAAGTCAAATCAAAGGATTTAAGATTAAAGAATTAATTGCTGTATCATTACAACACTTAAAAACCTCTCTGGGTGCCCAGCACACTAAAACAGAGGCATTCAGCGGCACTCACACAAATTATGCACAAACAAAAACAACACAGCAATATCAGAACAAAGTATGGAGTGTGAATAATGCATTGCCTTGAAAGGAAAGCGTGCCTTCAAAGTGCAGAACGGGTTATAGGTAGTTAAGGAGGCGCTTGCATTTCTGGGTGGCTGTTGCTGCAGAACCGGCTGGTTTGAGCTGCCATGGCCCTGAGCCATTTTCCAGAGGGTTTCCATTTAAAAGCCTGCTGGCTGACTGACAGCGAGGCTCCATGATGACGATGTAAAAATCAAACAAGCTCTTGTCAAATCCACTCATGTCGAGGAGAAATGTCACACAAGATCTGATCTTATGCCCTTGAAGTACAACTGAATAAGTCATTCATTTTACAGGTTGAGGGCCAAAAAAAAAAATGTTTGCTTTCCTTTTCACACATACATTTAAAAGTTTGAAACCTAACTTTGTAGGCGGTATCTGACCTATAAATCTACAGCTCATCTGAACCAGCAGTCATATATAAAGTTTCATATCTTGTTGTTATTAACCTTTGCAAAATCCCAGTTCTTCACCGTATGCCTCATACGGGCTAAATCCTAAGCTGTGCCTAGAAAGCACACTTCATATGGATCATGTAAAGTTCATCCAGTGCAGTTGTGATTTCTCCAGATGTACTCTATAGGACACGGCTCAAACCAACACGGGGCATGAGCTGAAAGCCAAATGGAGGCTCCAGTTGTTCCGCCCCGTGGCCGCCTGCCAAAAAACCTGCAACGCTCCGAACACAACACATCCTCCCATGTAAACATGTCAGCGACACAGCTCCCCTCCTGGAATTCTTCAACTTGTGATTTTTCTTAATCTAACCAAACACTAAGCCTAATCAGTTAATTGTCTTCTGTGCAGACTGAAGAGAGAAGGCAGGGATGAGCTGATGAGCTGACAGCTGTCGATGGGAAATAAGCCACCGCTTATCCCGTCCCACACTCTCTCCCTGTGTTCTCGGGTTTGGATGGAAGGGCTTGGATCGTTTTGTTTTTAATGAACTGGACTTGTTAAGCCATCTGGGAGACGTTGGCAGTTGGGCCTCTTTGGAGGGCAGAGGATTCTGGGGCGCCAGGGCACTCCATTGATTATATGACATTCATTTGGATTAGCCAACAGTGCCGGATCTGTGGTTTGATAAGATGTTCCCTCGCAGTATTCTGGAGTCTGAGGGCCTTTCATGGAGTTAGCGCAAAAATGAGACTTTAATGACAGAATGAAAATCCCGGTCTTTACAGGGCAGCGTGCACGAGGCCATGGTAAGCATTAAAAAAGGATCCATTTTAACTCGCACAGAAACTCTTCCAAGTACATTTTTATGTCCTCGCGGCCTTCCATTTGGCCGGGGACCGCGGTTCCATAAAAAGCTACAATTAAAATCGTAAATGCCAATTTTATCCTCAATCAACTGCATTGCACTGAATGCACCTGTCGGCTCTTGGGAGATCTATTTTCTGCGAACACCTGCTGCACACAGCTAAACAGAGGAGCATAATCCTAATGCAGGATCACCCTCTAATATTCTCTGACCTCACCGGTTCTTCAGTGGCGGTGAGGCTAATCCACTCATTTTTGATAGGCAGAGAATCGAGTATACCTCTCACCTCCCACCTCTGGGCACTTGGATATCTCTGAGCTCCTTGGCTGTGGAAATTGAGTGAGCTCCACCATCCTCCCCTCTCACATTATATCTGTGGTATACACCGGCCAACGTAATGAGGGAGCACATCCCCGGTCTTCTCTATAATTTCCAAGACAATTAGCCACATTAGCTTCTACTCTCAACAGGCCATTACAAACAGGTTCCTCTACTGGGCACAATCATAACGCCGCACTGATGGCAACCAGATGGTACATCTAGTTTTCTAAGTGTGGGATGTGGCTGAGGAGTTACAACAATAACTTTGTTTGTATAACTGTATTAAACGCAGAGGCAACAAAAGAAGAGGACAGGTTATACAACATCAACAAACCAACACAGCAGAGCCGTATTGGAGAGAGAAGAACTCTAAGGTTGAAAATTTTGAAAAAAAGTTGGAAACTTTCCTTAGAAATTAATGGAAATTAATGGGAACAAATGGGTATTTGCAAAACTGCAGGTTAGCCTATCACAGGGAACTTGAACATAGCTGGAAAAAAAACCTGCTGCATAATCTTGGTTTAAAGCCAGATTTAAAGCAAATTCATCCATCACATGCACAGATCGTTTCTATAATCCCTCACATTGAAGCCACAAAACTACATCTGGACCCACAGACGGCATCCAGTCAAGTGAGTTTTGATGGCATTACTGGGGTAAATATATTTGATCTATGGTACAGAACTTTAATTAACAAAAAATAAATCAATAAATCCCCAACAATGTATTTATACCGTCACTATTGAAGAGACCGTCTATCATGCTGCTAGCTGTGATGCCGCTGTTTTCTGTTTTCATAAAAGAATGCAGGTTATAGTTTGATTTAGCATCCTGACTGAGGAGTGTTCATCTACTCATCTAGCCTATTTATATTCATATATCCAGCATCAATCAAATCAAATGCAGAAAAATGCAGAAACCAGAGAGGCTTGAGAGAAAATGCTTTCATTTTGCTTTTCATTTTTTTGCACTGCATTTTTTTTTTTTAGTTGGCACGCATGTCTGCTTATGACAAAACAAAATTTCCAAAATGCCCCAGCTTAACCTCCCGTGGAAAGTTTCTGGAAATTTCCCACCCCTTTGCAACCCTAATTGTAAGATCTTTAAAAATGTCTTAGAAAAAGGAGAGTAATAGATGGATACCTCTGTAGTTTGTTATATTTAAATCAGTGTCTCAAACAATCATTACACCAAGCAACAGATCATATATGTTGTTAATACAGCTCTGAGTCCAGCAGCCATACATCATAACTACATCATTTTGAAGCATTTTTGTGTGACACCACATGTTGAGAAATAAAACAATTTCTGTCAGAAGTGTAATGACTAGAAATAAATGTCGCATTAGGTTAATGGATGTTTCTGGTAGGAAACATTCAGGGAACAACAGCATGAGTTGCCTTTCAGCTTTCTCTGCTTTGCCACACCAATATGTGAAAACCTGCCTGATGACTTTTCATTGTTGCCAAAACAACTTCATGAGACACTGGTGTGACAAGCGAGAAAACAACCCATGATATGGGATGGAGCACGGCAGTACAAATGTCTCATTGTTCCAGCCTGAGCCATATTGTCCCTGACCTCCTTTTAGAGGGTTCATCAGACCACCAATATCAGATCGCTGTCTCATGACACCGCTCACATGGCGAATCATTATCACCGAGTTGTTTTTGCACAATTTGTCTCAGCACCCACGACTCATCCTTTCCCAGGGTCCACTTTGCAAAACCGATCCTAGACGGCGCACAAACACCCGTGATGGCTCGAATACGGAAAGTTTCCTGGAGGATGCATCTCGCTGCCAGATATTGGGGGGGTGGTTCAACAGTCTTTCCACGAAATGACGTCTAATAGAGACACTTGTTTTCAACCGTTCTTTCCTCTGCCCGGCAGTTATTTCAACTCTCCACTCGACCCTCTCAGACAAGGGAAACTTTGCTAATTAGATTTCCAATGGCTAACCATGCAGACGCCGTCGAGGCAAATTGGAATTGGGATCAAGGAGCATTGGGCAATAATTGGGAGAACAGCCCCCACAGGATACAGAGGCAGAATCTATGGGTTGATTTTCAGGCAAATGTAACATGTGGTGCAAACCAGTTCATCCCACTGTAGTTAAAACTGAGACCCAATTAAGAATGTCTTTGAAAGCACCTCTACAAGATCACTAGTGTTGATCAAGGGCAGTAGCCTTCAGACTTTCTTTTGCTGCCTTTAGTTTTAGTCGAGACTTCACTGAAGTCATACTGATGTAACATCTGGCACAAGAGACATTAACTGCCATTCAATGCCTTTTTTTTTTGTTTTTATGTTTTTTGTGTTTAGATCTTTGGTTCAAGTTCTGAAAAATTAATTTCTAGGAATGTTTTTTTGTTATTTTGCAAAGGAAGAAACAAACAAACAAAATAAAAAAAGCATACAAGATAGATGTCACATAAACATTTATGATTGATACAGCTACAGTTGGAGGTTAAACAATTCATCCAAGTGGGGAACATGTGCTCAGAAATATATGCTGATGCTATTCCAAAAGGAAATGTAACTAACAGTATCTTAATGACATTATTTGCATTTTTATTGTCATTCTTAAGTTGGATGTGGAACAGTTTAGACTGTTTTTAATTGGCCAGATGCTGTGACTGAACATTTGGCATAGAGAAAGCCAAAAATCTAAGCTGCTGAATACAACCATCTCAGCCAAAAGAGTTGTATATTTCAGGAAAATTCAAAGGTTCTGCAGTGGCAAAAACAGAACGGCTCAAGGGGACCTCAGCAACAACATTTTTAAAAGTCCATTAGCATCCCGGGTCGAAGAGAAGCGATGGCTGGCTTCTTGCCTTTTACCGAGAATAGAAAATCAATGGTCCCTGTAGTCCCTCAGTTCTTGGATTAGTATGTCAACTGTCTGGTGTCAGTATAATGTAGTCTCATTCTCATAGTATCCGCACTGTGCCATGGCAGGGAGAGGGCAGAGTGGCATCCGAGATGAGATGTGTCTGTCAGGGGAGGTTGGGACCCTCCCTGCCATCACTGCCACTCAGCTTGCTCCCGGGGGAACACTGCTTTAACCTCAGTGTCCACAGAGTTCAGACAAGTGATGGGCAGTCCTGTGGAGGAGGCCATCGATTGTCACCCCATGTCAGGATACTCCACTCTGTCCCCATGGAAAAGTCCCCACAGATTGGGGATTGGTTTCTCCTCAAGCTTCACCGGCTCATCTTTACAGGATTGATGTCGGGGTAAAATCAAGCCGACAGCCAGCATCAACAAAGTTCTGAGAAGTGTTTCAGCACAGCACTGACACTACACATGGTATCACCGCTGACAGGATATAAATATTTGTGTCAGAGTGAACACCCAGTATTCAAGAAGAGTGGAAATTGTTTTAAAGAGCTGGCACCCATCGCTTTATGCGCTGGTTATCAGCCTCAGAGAAAGGTACCCTTGCCTCCAGTCAGGTCTTGAACTCAAGGCTTCCTGCCACAGCGGGCGAGTTGGCCAGACTTCACATACAAGGATCTATGCAGGAGTCAGACACCGAGACGGTTCTCTGATCGATCTGGAAAACCGCTGCAAGCATCATCCATCGCCTTTGTGTCCATTTGGGATAGGAAAAAAAAAAGCCCCGAAGGCTATCAGTGGAAGAGGAATCAGCCCCGTGCCAGGGATGTCCTCTTCATTTGTCTGCCTCCTGTTAATTATTTAGATTCATCTTCAGAGAATCCTATAATTTTCTGACCGTCCGGTGCTTCTTGGCACTCAGTTGGGATCCACTTTCAATCTTCTGGGGCCCTTTCTTAAGGCATCTTCCAGTGCGTCTCACCTAGGGTCACCTAATCAAAGAGATCAGTGTAAAATATGCAGGGCGGCATTTGTGCTCCGCCATACTCCTTCATTCCTGTCTCTTCCTCATACATAAAAGCAAATGTTAACTACCCCTTCTTCTCTCAATCTCCCTGTCATCAATAATTCAGAGTGTTATTGAGAAACACTACCTGAACCCTGTATTGACAGAAATCCAAGCACTGTCATTCCCTCAAGGGCGTCATAATTGGATACCCCCCGAGGCTACTGCTGTGAAATGCAGGGCAAGGGGGGAAGCAGAGTAAGTGTTGTTGTTTTCTGTGTTTTGTGTGTGTGTGTGTTTCTTTCTATTTTTACCTATCTATTTCAGGGACTTCAATTTGACCCAACAGCAGAAGTCAGCCGATGCACACACCGACTCTTATCGACTCCAGAATGATCCTTTGGGAATATTTAGGGATGGGTGGGAAAGTGCTTGGGTATACTAACTTTAGAGAAGGAGATTGCGAAAAGGTTCACAGGCAGACTTACTGAGGAGCTGTGGACGGACTAATGATATGATTTCATCAACTATCAAAGACCTTCACTTGCTACAGTGGCACATGAAAATTTTAGTTACATAAGCAGATGTGATTCAATCCTATCATAAATCCATGCAAAATCAAAGTGGGGCAGGAAAAATTTTTGGTACATCAGTTTGAATGACATTTACACCACAATAAGTAACATGCTGACACAAAACCTCAAAACTAGCTTTGTTGACAAATTTTGGGACGAACAATAGACGCTGGCTACCCTTTTGTCTCATGACCATGATGAAACAATGAGGTTAACAAGTTACTCTGTGAAAACAAAAACTTTTTTTTTCTTTACCCTCAATGAAAAATAACAAAAGACTTAGACCACTAGACAGACATAAATAAACATAAATTTGCCCTCCTTTCGCCAACAAGACAGACAAACTAACAGACAAGTAAACTACTTTCTCAGGAAGTCTGACTGCAAAATATTCCTCTGGTAAATTTCTCACCATGGCAATAACTCCGTGTTCGCAGTGTAAACCTCGGGAGAAATGAATGTTTTCAAGAGGAAGAAACTCTTAATTTCCTCCAAGAGGAATACCACGGAAGAGCAGACCCCTTTTCCTGGGCTGACACAGTAAACGCCATGTTGGTGATATTTAATGGATGATACTCTGACGTCCCGTTCCTGTGAAGGCAGCATGGAGCTGAGCTGCACACTATCTAGCGACAGAAAGCCGACATACTTGGGGTACAGTTTGTCCTTTGTATTGTTTCAGCTGTTAAGTTAATACCATGTTAAACATTATGGCCACTTAGCATACAATATTAGTCAAGAGCAAACCTTATACCTATGCCTTAAGGCAAACAGAGAGACTGACCAGAATAATAAACCAAGGAAGGTCAGAAATTGAACAGTATTTTTAGAACAGTGTCCTATTATTTGACAAAATTGAGTAAAGTGACTGTGACTAAAATAATTTGAAGCGCTTCGGACTAAAACTAATGTGACTAAAACAAACAAAAAATACTTTAAGGGATGACTAAGCCTAAAACTACCTGTCCTCAATACACAGATACAGTGTCCTCCTTGTCTGTGTTATCATCATCATCTCGACGTTAACTGCAGCGACACTAAGCGTCTGTACGTAAACCCTGGAAACACAACACCCCCGTTGTAATGGCATCCATTCTCCTCTGCTCTAACAGTAAAACAATGGAGAAAACAGCTGATATAAAGGAGAAATGAGCAGATATAATCTCCTGTTCCCCGACACATTACAGGCTGTCGTACTGCCTGAGTATGTCATCATTCCCGCAGAAGTGCTGACCCCCGTACAAGGACAGGAGGAGAGACACAAGCCAGCCAGATAAAGATGATATTCAACAGACTCCTGCTGGCAAGACGGCATGCACTTGCTTCAACAGTCGTATGATATGAAGGGGAGAAGGAAGGAAGGAGAGGAAGTGAACAGATCACACAGTCAATGTTTATCCAGAAGATGACTTAGGATTTTCCAGTGGGTCTTTAATATTGCTAGGAGAGAGGTTTCAGACCTCAGCAAAACTCTCCAAAGCCGGTGGCCTCTACAGTACAGCAAAGTATATGTGTGTGTGTGTGTGTGTGGCTTTAGCTATATTTGCTGGTCTGCCTGCAACCCCTCGGTGTCTGTCTTACCTCGATTCAATCTCGTTAGTATGTGTGTGCATCCATGTGCATGTTTGCTGCTGATACACCTAATCATATTACTCTGATTAGGCCATGTATGTGGGGTTTCTGGGGTTTGGCAATGCAAAGGGGAAAAAAAACGAAAAAAAAAACTGGGCAGCACAAACAAAGCCTCATCCATCGGCAGCACTGTGCCAGGCTGAGTGAGAGGACCATAATAATTAGACTCAACGTAAAGTTGGACGAAGCAAAACAACACACCGGTGTTATAACTCACCTTGAAATGGCAGCTTGAAGTTAATAATTATGCTAGTAACGCTTATGCTAATGACAATAATTTTGGGCATTTCACTGATGCTCTTATCCGGGAGAGCCGCAGCTGAATTACTTTACATCTTCTGACTGCCAACACAACAAGCAACCAACAGTCAGGAGAGCAAGGGTCAAAGCCATGGCTCCCCCATAACAGATGTAGCACATACTGATACTACTAATATTAATAATAACTGCAGCACGGCGGCCTTTGGGCAGGTCTTGCTTTACTCATTGGCGCTCTGCCTTTCAACCCCCCGCCCTCCTCCTGATCCTTCTTCCTGCCAACCCTCACCATCCCCTCTTCACAGCAGGCAAACTTAAGTTGCAGATGTAGATATGATGAGAAACAAGGCCATGTCACCGTGTCTGATGAGACCGCGTGCGCTATCCGCACCGTGTAGACCAACCGTGACCACAAATGATGAGCTAGCCAGGTGCAGTTTTAGGTGTATCAGCGATATGATCACACCGGTTTTGGTCCCATGTCTTTATGATCCTCTGTTCCTGAGATGGTGGTTCTGGTTATGGCCCGTGAGCCAGTTCTGACTATTTCCCCGTGGTCCAATCGACTCGGGGCTGTGTCCAATCATCTCAGCAACCCCAAAAACACCCCGATCCCAGCCAACTGGGGCAGAATGATGGGACACACAAACACACACGCAAACCACTCTCCAATTATGGCAGCATGATGGTGCAAACCGTCTTTCAAGTAAAAAACAGAGGAGTGCAATACAAAGGAATGAGGCAACAATCACCTCTTACATTTTCATGTATATGTGCCTGATCTAAATCGGATCCCAGAGCAGTATGGCCGGCACAGGAGATAAGTGGATGAAATGCATGTTTGGTGTAACCTTTTCTCTGCAATCCCCTCGGGGTGTTTCAGCTGAGGACCACCTTTGTGAGGGCTTCACGGTGGCTTTGTGCCCGTTCACACAGTGGCGGACAAAAAGACAGAGACTTCTCCATTAACACAGAGACTCTTTGATCTCTATCTCCCCCGTGGTACCAATTAGCTTGCTGCACCGTTTGCATTTCAAACTCTTTGCTCTTCCTATTTTGAAAGACATCCTGCATGAATTATCAATCTAGCGGAACTTTTATTCCCTCTCGATGAAAAAAGGATTATGAGTGGCAGAGCTCTAAAGTTTGGCTTCATTCAAATGAAGGAACTTAACAAGAACTGAAAGGATGTGATACCAGGTGCCTGGTTGTTCACTGTTGCCTTCGCTCTGAAAAGCCTTTATTTCAACTGTGCTGTGATGGAGAGGCCTCCAGCTCATGGGTGTTAGCCTTGACAAAAGAAGAGCTTGCAATTTCAAGTGAGCCAACGCAGAGCTCCTAGTCACAAGATGAAACATGGGGAGCCAGAGCAGTTGAGAAGTGATCAAAGGAAGATAAATAGCTGTGAAGATCCTTCCATTGCCTTTATCCCTTGTTAGTAGAGGAAATCACAAAGCCGTCACCCAAGCAGATCCATCCCTGTCACATTACCCCAACAAGATTATAAGAAAGAGAAAAGGAGCGAAGGCTACCCAAGGAATGTGTGACAGAAGTACATTTGGTGCATCTTCAGTCAGACACCAACAAAAAAGAAGTAAGCCTCGGTTTTATAAATGAATGATTTTGCAATCTGAGCGGTCGATGCTGATGAAGGGAAATATAAATCAAGGGTAAGAGTGAGGCTTCTCAGGGAGAGTGCCTCGCAGAGATAATGGCATCATCATGCCTGTGTGGTTCGCTGTTCCTGGGGAGATTAAACGCTTCATCATTGTCTTTGGGACAAACAGTCTCTGTACGTAGAGCATGCATCCAATTATCAAACGCCTTCTCTGTTCAAACGCGACATCCGTGCGTCAGCTTCATCACACACCAGAGGCCTAAGGAGGAGAGATGAAAGGGAGAACAACATTATCGGGGCGGTCCTACCTTCCAGGGCAGGAGCCCACGGTGGCAGCTGACCTCACTTTTATTACTGGTGTCTTACACTGATGACATCATCCAAACGCATAGTGAAAGGCCCGGAAGCTTTCAAGCTCCATTTATCTATAATATTATTGCCATAACAACTCCCTTTCGCCCAAGAAAAGTCATTGGCCACGAGGCAAACAATACAATAGAAAGAGTTGTGTCGCTCCTCTCACCTCACCGAAGGCTATGTTGTGTCACTCTCAAGTAGTATCAAGCATTGGCTGACTTGTTCTCCCTGGCCTTGGGACACTGAAAAGAGGCGGTGGGGGAAGCAGTCACTCTAAATGAGGAAGAGGAGGAGGAGGAGGAGAGGGAGGGAGGGGGAGCGAG